>PVJO010002294.1:0-147264 GCA_004026905.1 Hystrix cristata
GATTTCCAATGGCTTTCCCTATGGCCATCATTTCCAGGATTACTCTGGGTCATGGAGCTGCTTTTTCTCTTTACAGATTCTTAACTGTGCTCTTCTCTGTGGCTTTTTAAGTCACCCAAAATATGCACCGGCACAGATACATGCACACATGCGCACACATGTGCGCGCACACACACACTGATATGTAGGGAAAAATAAACTTGAAAAAATATAATTACTGAAAAATGTTTGTTGTAAGACAAAGTTTCAAAAAGAAGGAAAACACTTTCAAAATTTAGAAATAGATGATGTACTCCAAATTATGTAAATTATGAGCATAGATGAATGTTTATCCTACTACAGTATAAAATTGCATAGACAAAACTATAATAATGACATAAAACCTGGCATGAAGTGTAACACAGTATTCATAGCTATTTTCTCCTATGTGATACAATTATAAGTGGATTCGAGGTGAGGTTTTTAAGGTAGTTTTCTTCACATTCAAAATTATCTGTATTGGGTATATGTAAGTTTTATAATAAGAAAACGTATTTTGAAGCCACTTGCTATTTTTTGCTTCCTTTTTTCATATCAGCTCATATATAGAGTCTTCTGAAATAACAATAGATGTATGCTGCCGGTGGTGGGTGGAATGTGTAATGTTGGAAGAGAGGAGGAAAAAACATTGTGTTCATAAGAAATGAATTTATGCTCTTGCTTTAGAAGTAAAATATTTTACACGACTTCCCTGAGACTTGTCATTCACAAAGATTGGTTATAAGCTATATTGAACACTGGCAGGATTTTGGCAACCCAGAATGGGTTTTACCTTTCTAAGAACAGTTTTCTTTCCAGAAATTACTTCTTACCTGGTCTAGTGTGACTATTATCAGGAGTCTTTAGGCTGGAGACAGAAACACAACCTGTTTAGCTATTGAAATCTCTCTTTCCCCATAAATTTGAACTCTTTTAATAGAGAGACTGAAAAATTGGTTAGGCTGCCATTAGGTCCTGGAAACACCTTGTCATTCTGGCTTCTTATCCTGGGAATGCCTGATCCCAAGACTAAAGAATTTTCCTTTGCTTTAGTTAATCAGAATTGGTTTCTTTGATTGCAAAATAAGACGTGAGTTATTTTATAACTTGACTGGGGCAGCCCTGTGCTTATCTCTCCGGATGTCTGGATTTTTGCTTTGCCTTTAGCCAATTCCAGGTCAGTGGATTAACTAACCAAGCAATGATTTGTGGGGCGCTGTTTATAGCCAGTGCTCCCCTGGTAATAACTAGGCCAGATTGCTCATTGGTAGCTTTCACCTGGCCATAACCAGTTAGCCTGGCTTGGTTAGCATGACTAGAAGGCATAAAGACCTCCTGGGTAATTCTGCTTAGAGGTTTTGGGAAGCCAAATTCCTATCACAAATTTTGGTTATTTAATCTGGAGGGCTAGCACTGCCTTATGCAAATAAGAATCCTGCAAAGTTGCACCTGAAGGTCTTTCGGACCCCTATGCTGAGAGCAGCTCTCTCTCTTGATGCACTGGAGCTTTGGTGTTTGTTAGAAGCTTGTGTGAGTGAGCTCTGCAGAGTCTTGGTGTCCTTTTTTATCATTTGATTTATTTTTATTAATACATGTTTGTTAGTACATAATGGTTATATTTATCATGGGGAGTTTGTACATGTATGTAACCTATCTTAGTTCTTTTTTGTCCTCTTCCACTCCTATCCCTCCCTGCTCCCTCCAATTCTATTTTTTCTTTGATTTGCTATTTTTTAAAATCCCTTTCCCTTCCTTCCCTCCTCTTCCTTCCATCTCTTGTTCCTCTTCCCATTTGAAAAAGAGATCTCTCTATTTCCTGTTATCTGTTCTTTATTTTGTTCTTTATGTATATTTTGTTTTTCTCATATAAGAGAAATCATGTGATATGTATTTTGTGTGTCTGATTTATTTCACTTAACATTATAGTCCCAAGATACATTCATTTTATCTACAAACACCTCAAATTTATCCTTCTTTATGGCAGAGTAGTACTCTATTGTGTATAAATGTCACATTTTCTTCATCTGTTGATGTGAATGTAGGCTGTTTCCAAGATTTAGCTATTATAAATTGTGCCACTATACATGGGAGCATACATGTGTCACCATAATACAATAACTTTAAGTCTTTTGGGAAGAGTCCTAAAAGCAGAATAGCTTATCAAAATGGAATCTGTATTTTTAGTTTTTCGAAGAACCTCCATACTGAGTCTAGCCCAGGTGAACTTCAGGAACCCCAACTAACATAGGAGTGAGTAGTAGTTTCAGAGTGACAGAAGACCCCAAGAATGGGAAACGTCTGGACAGAGAGCAGGTGGAAACCCCACCTAAGATGGACAGAGGGGACTGCGTGGCCAGACAGCCTTTGACAAAAACTCCAAAGAGGGATTTCCCCACGGATATGTGAAAAACGAAGGGGCCCTTTAGACAACTTTCATACAATACTAGAGATTAGGATGAAGTCAGTAGAAATGGCCACCAGCTTCTCACTATGTATAGCGCCCCCATCACTGGAATGGCGTCAGTGCTATGGCTTAATGATGAGCTAAGGAGCACGCTGTGCCGTCTTGGACACTTCTTCTCTGTCTTGAACCCTCCACGTGATTCCCTTACCTGGGTTGCTTCTGTGCAGCAGCATTCGACCTACCTGCTGCTCTTTTTGTTTTTCCCTCTTTTTAATGTTATAGTAAAAGTTTAAAAAATTATTGTTTACATACATTAACCATATTTTGTATTTCATATGCGGCACAAGACAATTCCTATTCACTCAAAAAGAGAGGGAAAGGGAAAAGGTGGGCTGTGAGTTGGACACTCTTTGCATGTTCAAAAATGCTGTTTATTTGTTGTGATCAAGCTGTGGACTAGTTCTGGCTCACAGAGAACTGTGACACCCACAGCCCCGTGGCTTTGTGCCTCCTTTTGAAAGACTCACTTACATCATTGTACAATCCCAGTTATGTTTCCATACTTTAAAAATCTCCTCTGATGCTGTGAGCACCTTGATTGTGGTGGCTTGTCACTTGTCTTCCCACCCCAGCAGCACTGAGAAAGCACCTAACACATAATAGCTCTCCAGAAAAGAAATGTGCAGAAAAGACATACGTATGTATATTTATACATTTGACACCAAACTACCAAAACCTCAAAGAAGCTTATGATTTTCCTTCTGTTTCAAAGTCATAATTTTATAAAGTGACAAAGGACGAACCCCAGGAAGAAGGAACATTCACATGCAGCTCAATCCTCATCTATAAAATGGGGGAAATGAGACTACTTATTTCTGAGAGTTGTTTTTAGGATTACATGCACTGATTTTTTCTAGAGTGGCTGGCTTGTAGCTAAGATGGCTTTTGTTCTTAGCCATGTTATCATTCAATGAGCTCATTAAGTTCTTACCAGAGAGGAGCTTGCAATATAATCCAGAGGCTTCTGCAAGCCTTGTATTGTATATCACCCTTCCCTGGATTATACTTACATATTCTGTCATGGCAGGACTTCCTGTGTGTCCGTGTGTTGGAACAGGGAAGCAAAATACCTTCCTTTGGCCTCAGGCTACTATAGGTTCCCCAGGAGAGTTAGTGGGTGTTTTCCATCAGCTGTCTCTGGCGCTGATCATGTACCTTTTCATTTTCGGGGCACTTGATGACAAACAGACTGCCCAGATTGGTTAAGAAGAAAATTGTGCACAGAGAATACCTGTCGTTCATATGAAGTCAGAACTATTTCCTATTAAGTGAAAAGAGCAAGGAAAGGGTAACTATGCATAGCGACCCAGATTTCCCTTTACAAGTTCCTGGTGCACCTCTACTGCACTAGTTCTTTCACTTCTCCCGGGTGACCCTGTTTTACTGTGTAAGATGTGCCATTCCACTGTTCTTTGACAGGCAATGTTACATACTTCACCTTTTAAAAATGATCACCCCTTGGGCTGGGGATTTAGCTCAGTGATTAGAGTGCTTGCCTTGCAAGCACAAGGGCCTGAGTTCGATCCCCGGCACCACAAAAACAAACAAACAAAAAAACCCAAAAAAAACAAAACAAAAAAAAAACAAAAAAAAATGATCACCCCAAATCAATGTTGTAAGTCTCAGAGATAAAAAAAATCATGTTAGAATAACATTACACTTAAGAAACACCATGACCTCATTGAGTTTTGAAATTAAAATAACTAAAATTGCCTAATAGTATACTTTTAATTCTTGTCTTTCTTTTTGAGCCTATGTGTGGTAACTTCCATGGACACAGATATGAAAGTTTCCCTCCTAATGACTTGGGGGCCAACTCCGGAAGGGTTAAAACATAAGAGGGGGAAATCTAGGAAGGCTTCTAGGGGAAATACCTGGAGAAACAGCGGGAACTCCTGGGATATCAGAGATAAAGAGGGGCCTGGGTTCTCCTTCCAAAGGGCTCTGCCTCGAGGCAGCCTGAGCCACCGGAAGAAAGTGAGAGAAGGGGACTCGCCACAACTTTGAGGAGTGGATGGTGTCACTGACGGTTTGACACCAGTATTAAAACTTATGGTTTCCCAATATTAAAATCCACCTTTGAAGCTACACAGTACACAAACACCAGTGCCATTACAGTGTTATTTATGAAGAGTCAAAGGAAACACAACCTTGCTGCCAGCTAAACACTATTTGTGCTTTTAGTACTAGAATCTGGCACAAAGGTTCATAGGGTCTGAGATTAGCAATCCATCATCTGGGGAAATTCTTTCAGTAGTAAAAATCTTTGCTGAAATTTTGTCATGTCCTTTGCTGAGGATTCTTTTCCTTCAATTTAAAATTTCACGGGACATTGTGATTCTTTAGTATCTTCAACACACCACTAGATGGCAACATTGTTCTTTTATGTCACAGCATTGCCTAAACAAGGTAATTTCTTTTTCCAAAACAGAATTTAAAAAAAAAAAAAAATCCTGCCAAATCTAGTCACTTAAGTACATCATACTGTAAAATGGGAACAAGTACAGCATATTCAATTATCAATCTGTAAGTGATTTAACTAAAATGTGTCCTAAACATCTTCCTACCTCTGCTCCTCCTTGGAGAGCAGATGTCTGTGTATCTGGCTGCATCTAGACATTGTGACCTCACCTCTTCTGGTTTCGTGGCTGCAAAAACTTCCTGCACGTTGGAGAATTGCTTTCACTCAAATCACTTAATATTTCTTGATTTTGCGGCATCCTGGAGCAGTGTTTCCAAACCCAGGGGCATTGAGTTAAATAGATGAGAGATCACAGGAACCTTTGCTCAGAGATTCTGATTTGGCAAAGATGAAATGGGCATGAGCATCTGAGTTTTTAGTGACGCATCTATGTGCTTCTGAGTATTGGGACGTTTGGGAGTGGTGCTAGTGTCCTCAATCACTCCAACGACAGAATCCTCAAAGTCATATGAACTTCCTGGACACCATAGCACATCTTGGAATCTCAGATACTTGGAAGGTTAAAGGCAGGAGGATCACACCTTTGAGGCCAGCCTGGGCAATTTAGCAAGATTCTGTTACAAAATAAAAATTTGTTAAAAATGAATGGGGCTGTAGCTCAGAGCAGGACCCTGGGCTCAATTTCCAGGACAACAGACACACTTACACACACAAGCACAGTCTTATGAAATTTAATTCAGTTAAAACCTATCATATGCAGTTTTTTTGAGAAAACAGTCTTAAATTGAAATATTTCATTTACAAGAAATTTTATTTCACTGGAAAAATAGTCATGATCTAGCAACTGAAATATTCATTCACCCTGTGTGTCTGAAATAAAGGTCATCGCAGCTACATTTGGGTTGGAATTGGTAGCAATAGCTCACTAGTGGCAACTCCGATCCTGTGTTTCTTGTGTTTCTTATAAGGGAAGGCTTTCAACTGGGGAGTGATAGATTTCTACAGAAAATAATTTCAGACTTTCAGGAATAATGCTGTTCTATGATTGTGATATTAAATGTTAGGATGTGTAGCTTAGAAAATCATGACCTTTTTTGAAAAATTTGAGAGTCCCTCAGCTACATGAAGAATTATTTTTCCTCTCTCTCTCTTTCTCCTGAGAATTGAATTGAACCCAGATCCTTCATACTGATCTACATTCCTAGCCACCCTCACCCCTTTCTGGGCTTGAACTTGGAGATCCTCCTGCCTCAGCCTCATTTTACTCCTTCCCTCTGCACCCTCCCCTTTCTTTCTTCTCTCTTTCCCTTCCCTTCTGTCTCTCTGTATCTCTCTATATCTGTCTCTCTCACTTTGTCACTCTCTGCCACTACCTATCTCTCTGTCTCTCTTTGCATCTCTGTTGTTATTTGCTCTATATCTTTATTTCCTCTTTAGTTTAAGGTAACAGATTGAGACCAATTAATCTCTGTTCAAATATCATTTGCCTTTACCCATTTGAATCAATCCACCTTCCGCATTTTTTTCTTTACCTAATATTATCTTTTCTTTTTTGTAGTTAAAAAATCAAGAAGATATTATGGGGATCTATCTTAAAAGTAGCAGCATCCTTTTTGATATTAATTCATGAGTTTATTTAAGGTCTTCCTAATGACAAATCAAAGAAAGTAGTGCTTTCTTGAACTAGTTTACAGTTAAGCTACGGATACAGCTTAAACATCATAGAGCAATTTTATTCCTCTAGAAAAGACCATCCGAGCACCATGACTAGTTTCAAAGAGTCAGTCACTGTACCCACGTGATTCTGTGTTGCAAAAAGGCAGAGTCTGGGAAACTCACTGCATTGTTACATTTCTCTCCTCTTTTCTTTCTCTGGTTATTTATGAAACTCTTGAATTTAAAGACATGAAGATTCCTATGCATTTTCTAGTTCATAGAAAACACTTCTAATTTTTAAAAGATAGTTGAAAAAACCATCAAGGAAACAGAGTGTGCATTGAAATGTGGCGTAGCCCCAGAGTCAGGTACACAGGCAGAGGGGTCTCGTCTTAGGGGCTGTTTATTTTTCATGTCATAGCTGGATACACATTCACCACTCCCTGAGTTCCAGGGATGGTCCTTGGCAGTAGGAAAAGAATAAACAGAACAATCTACGGGAGGAGTTTTGACTTAGAGACAGAAATCTCTGAACCTCAACTGAGAATTCTCTCAGAGCCTGGCCAGCAGAGGGCCCTGACGTCCTGCTGGATCGTCTGGGGTCAGGGATGGAGCCTGTGTGTCCACATAAATACTTATTTTATTGAAATGTTATTTCTTGTTCATCCCTTTTAAAAATGCAAGAGAATTATCTGCAGAAAAAACATAGAGATTTAGATCAAAACAAAAAATGAAGCAGTACTCCCTCGTGAGAGCTCAGCCATAACTCTTCCCTCCCTAAAAAGTGTCAGTGATTTTGATTAGCAGGAATCACTGACATGACAAATCAACGCTGTTTTAATTTTTAACAGTCACTTGAGGTGTGTTTCACAGCACCTTGTGCCTGTGCAAACTAAAAAATTAAAATAAAATAAATTTAAAAAATATTTTAAACCAAAAGTGGAGGTGGGGGAGGAGGGTAAGGGAAGGGCCTCTGAATTTAGAAGATGCTAGATTCAAAATACCAGAAAACCCTACACTGATTTCCAAATGTTTACCTTTCTGCAAAGCTGGCCCACAGAGTGCCTTCTCTCTTCAAAAGAAAATTCTGGCACCTAGAAGATTGGACTGACAGTGAGTATTAAAATGGCTTGTTTAATGAGCAGCATGACTGAACCACGTAGGGAACGCCGGGGAGTTTTCTCGCGAGGACTCAGTTTGGTGTTTATATTTTGTTACGATGTGTGCTTCTGCTGTCCCTTATTTTGACAAGCTATCGAAAAGTTTGGAATGAGGATGGGCAATTTTTTTTTGAAACCTTGTTGCTAAAAAAGAGATGGTGTTTCTCCTTACCTGCCTCTAATGGAACGGAGCCTGCAACTTAGGTGAGGGGACTTGGCAGGAATACAGCACGTAAGACTCTGGAAGTCTGAATATTATTGATAAACAGGGACCATGATAAATGTGCTTATTTTTTTGAAGCACTAAGTTGCCCTCCACTAAGTAAAGGCTATTTGCTAAATGGTAAGCAAACCGCGGATTCTTGGAGCTGGAGAGAATTGTCCTCCAGCGATCATTAACTGTGCGGCACCTCTCAGTTTGTATTCTCCTTCCAGGTCCGACTCTCTTTAAGACGTCTGCCTCCTCCTCCCTGTAACATGATTATCTACTCTAGTTCTTACTTCTTGATGGTTTGGGCAAATTCTGCCTCTCATCCTATGGATGATTGTTTTCTTTAGAAATCTAACTTAAATTTCCCTTCATAAATATAAGGTGGTTACTTTTTTCTTACTGGAAAAATGAAGGACATTCCTTTCTTTGCCAGGAAAAATACACTAAACTCCTTTTCTGTGTTTGCTATTTTGCGTCTGAAGTTAGGACTTCTTCAACAAGTTCAGTTTTCTCTTCTTAATTATTTTGAACTTTTCATCATTTCTCTTATTTACGGAGTTATTAACTGAAAATAGGATGATATGAAATAATTAGTAAATACTAAATTAAAAGAAATGTAGGACATAATGTCAGAAGTCATACACAGAAACATAGTGTAAGTCTAGTATTATAGAATTTCTGAATTTTATGACTGGCTAGTAGAAAGAATAAAATTAGTCTTCTGCACCTAGACAATCATATTCTCTCCTGCTTGATAGAACTAGATTCATTGACTTATAGAATTCTCTGGAAGCAAAACAAGTGGCTAGTAAATATTCTAAAGATTACAACCTTTATCCTCTTATCCTCAAATTTCTGTATTTTCATGTACAATACTTTTTCTTTGGATCTTCAAGGAAAAAGGGAATCTATATTTTTCAAAGACTTGATTTAGCTGCTTCAGAATAATTTAACTGGGTAAGTTAAATTCTGGACATACCACAAACATCTGACAGACTAGAAGCATGTGTTTCTAGTACAGATATGTAGGCACATGTTTTTAAGAAGAAAAGACTAAAAGGTAGGACTGATTTTGTTGAAATATTACAGTATTGTAATCAAAGAGAAAAACTGCTTTCTTTTAGACAGATTTCTTCATTCCCAAGGTTTAAGAATTTCATGGAATATAATGAAAACAGCAAGATTTGGAGGAGAAAGCTTCATGGAAAACACAGATTGTGGCTGGCAGTGATTGGTGAAAAAGTAGTTGTTTGAGAGAGAAAATCTTCAGGGTCAGAAGCAGACATGAAAATGGCACTGGGCTCCAAAATGAGGGGTCCACACAACACGAAAGATGATGTGTGGATATGTGTGTGCATGTAAGTGTGTGCATGCAAGTGTGTGTGGGTGTGTGTGCTGCCACCAAGAGCCGTCAGCTTCTGGGTATGCACAGAGTAAGGAGGAGGAAGCCAGAATTGCCTTGCTTCATTAATTTTCTCATTTTTGATGACCAAGCCCTACACAAAACTAAACTTTTGGTCTGCGAGTAGGGTGGGGATTAACTTTTAAGCAAAACAATAAAAATACCGCCCATCCTACAAGAGCAGGCATTTACAAGGCAAGGACAGATTTGGAGACCATTAGAACAGAAAGGGTCCTGGAGATTCGGGGCCCACACACTCCAGGCTGTAGCGAAGTGGCCCTGGCAAGCTCGGCCCCCAGGACCATGCTGCCAAAGGCATTTCCCCTAGACTTGCCCTTTCAGTTCTGGGTTAGGATAGGTCACTAGTCCTTGTCTTTCCTTCCTACTGATTCTCCTCTTCTTCTTCTTTTCAAGGGGAAAATAATTCTGAAATGACAACTTGAATATTTGCTGGGTTTGATTTCGGTAAATTAAATAACACTTTTGTTTACTCCAGACCTCCAGAGAACTGTGTGTTCTGCCTGGTGTCGAATGGAGTTTGGGGAAAGGTGCAAGAGGCTGTATAAAATCTGCCTTCTTATTCAATGCAGAGATTTCCAGCTCCCAACCACAAAATCAGACCACTGGTGAATGCTTTGACATGACCCATGGGAAGAAATGTTTTATATTTTAGAATCCAGGAAAAACTGTGTTTTCCTCAATAGTTAGTGTGGTTTTTCTCAGATACTATACATTTTGGAACTGACATTGTGCCTTTATTGCTTAGGCTGTTAGTAAGCATCAAACCAAAGCCTGGTGTTCTCACCTGTAAAATAAAGAGGATAATGAGCTGTCACATGGGTTACAGTGAAGGAAGCTGAGGGCTTCATTATGAAGGATAGATCTTTCCCCCACCAACATAATGAAGGTAAAACCATTGGGTTTTACCTGCTGTTGCCCGTGGGGAATTGCTTAATTATTGTAAATTGTTATTATTTATGCATGCAACGAATGATAACATATAGGTAAGCATTAGTTATAAGTCAAGGACTAGGCTTAATGCTGGGAATAAAGGACGTGTGAGATCCTCCTCCTGTTCTCAAACCACATGTGGATGAACAGCAAAAGCAAACTGCTAAGTACATAATGAATGTCACACATGCCCTGATGAAGGAGGATCTGTGGCAACCTACCTCGAGTATCTACCCCCGCCTGGGGCGCACGACTCAGAAGTGGAAGTTTAAATGTACGTGTGCACGGAGGGGAGGTGGAGGAGTCTGTCTCACTGAGCCAGACACAGAAAGGCAGATCTGAATGCAGTTTGGTGTGGTCAGAATGGGAGGGAAACTGAGCCAGTCAGAAAGGTTGAAAGTGGTGGGGTACCCTGCATGCTCCCGGGAGGAACTCTAACTTTACCCTAAATACACTGGAAGTCATCAGTACATTGTGAACCATGGTAAGACTGTATCTGCTTTGCCCTGTAGAAGCATCTTCCAGAGAGTGAGATTAGAAGAGGGTGTGATTTGAGAGAGGAGACGGCATTCAAGAAACTCTGCTGGCAGGGCTGGGAATTTAGCTCGAGTGGTAGAGCACTTGCCTAGCAAGCACAAGGCCCTGTGTGTGATCCTCAGCACCGCCCCTCCCCCACCAAAGAAGCTCTACTGGGGAATTGGACTAAGGTCCTGGCATCCATATAGTCACATTTACACCTTCTACCTTCAAGCAACCATACAGCAGTGAATGGTTTGCATTTGTGTATTTCTGAATATTTCCTCTGGTATTCATTAATCCGCTTTTCGCTTTGCTCCATTTTGATGACTGTCTCTTTCTGTACTGTGTGTCTTTGGGCATGGCTCCTCAAATCTTTTGGAGATGGAGGGAAGGACAACCAAGAAAGATAGAAGACAGAGAGGTGCATAGAAGATAGTGATATTTAGGAACTAGTTCCCTTTTCTTTCAGTATATGCATTTCAAAATAATTATAAGGCATCTTTCCTGGTTTTGACCTGATTTAGGGGAACGGTTTTATATTGGCCTCTGTGCATGCTTTCACCATTAAATGTATTATAACCTTGTTGAGGACGTGACCTAGATGGTTTTAGCATTTTAGGACCGACTCTAGCTCTCTTCTTGTTTAACATCTGACCATAATGCAGACACTTGAGTGCTTAAATGTGTGCAGTCAGAGCAAGTTTTTGAGCTCATCACTTCTTTACCCAGCAAGGTGTGTGAAAGAAGATGTGTGCAGCCAGTCAATACTAAATTGCATACTAGGTTACCCCGAGCCCTTTGAATTCAAACAAAGGAAGTTCTCAGCCTGATTGGAATTAACCTACACCGACTTGACTTTTTGCTTCACCTTTGATGAAGCGAAGATGATACCGATCGGCAGGCGGGGAGCCTGATAGGTGTTAATGGGGGGTTTTCAAATTTGTCTTGCTTTCCTTAAACTATTAAGAAAGAACAAAAAACATTATTTAGAATAGAATCAGTTTCCAGGAAAGGAAGAAAGAAAACTGAGAATTTATTATTAAAGAAAGAAATAGAGCCAAGGTGGGGGGAAAAAAGAGGCCGCCTCACATCTCCTGGCCAGGTGCTCTGTGCATATAAATGTTTCAAGTTCAGCTTTAAGATCAAGGGAAAGTCTGTAGGGAGCCTTGTTTCCTAGAGGTCTGCTTGCTAGAGCTGCTCCCGAATACAGGCTGCCCATTTTTATTTGGTTATTAAGGATTAAAGGGGGCGACGATTCTGCAATGGTAGTTTCTTGGTTTCCATTAACTTTGTACAAGATAGTGAAAAGCAGGCTTCCGAGGGACGGTTTGCATATGTATTTCGGGTGTCAGCTCACCTCCTTCCCTGTCATCTTGTGTATGTTTAACTTGAAATTGCCCTTCCTCTCATGAGCTCAAACTGGAAGAAAGATGCTGGGTTGCAACGATTGAGAATCTCTATGCCTCTTAGAAATCCTCCTGGTTTTCACGAGAGTGTAGAGGGAAGATGAAAAGAATTTCACATTAGATAGCTGGATGCTCCAGATACTGTGGGTTAGCAATCGCCTTGGAAAGCTGCTTTCTGTTGCCCAAGTTGTCTGAGTTTTTGGCATCTGAATACACTGCTGGGGAGCCAGGCCATCACTCCGTGTCCACATTTTCAAATTCTGCTTTTTGTGTGGTTTGTCACAGTCTGTCATCAAAAGGAACTCATGGTCAAAGTGATTTCCATAAAGTGAGTAATACAGTTTAGTGATACAGTAACACACATCTGAAGAGAATGCTTGATGTTTGTGGTGGGTAGTTGGGTCATAAATGCTGGTTTCAGAAACAGTCATTTATTTTTATTTTAAAGTACCCATGAACAGTTCAGCCTTCAAAAATAACACACCCATTTCCTGATTGAATCCAAGCAAAGTTTTCCTGGGAACTCAAAGTTCATAAAAATGGGCATTCTCTGTCATCAACACTTTTCAATCTCATGGTACCCAGGACTTTCAAGACAAAAAGGCTGAATATAAGAAAGCAAAGAGACTTGTCCCTTGTCACTTGGCTAGCAAATCCAGAAATTTAAAGCGAGACCTACATATTAAACTTCCATCCTTGAGCTGTCTAGCAGCAGTGCTGTAGTTTCAATTTTGTGCATTTTTCTCCAGTTATTTCCATCTTTTGTAGTACTGATGTTCACTGCATAATGCAAGCAGCAGAAGATCCACCAAAGAGACATAGTTCTGGGACAGCGTCTCTTATTGCATGTTTTTAATTGAGATTCTTGTGTGCTTATAGCCTAATTTATATTATCTCATAACCTCATATTTTCATGTTCATTGCTATTCAATAGCATGGTTATTTTAAAAGTTATAAATATTCATTATATGTCCATAGTCATTATTACCTAATAATGAGCACAGTTAAAGGCTAGTTTTACTTAGTGGTTATGCTGATCTGCTAAAATATGTGCTTTTGTGTGAGATAGTGATAGCCTAGAAAAAAGATTTTTGAATATTTTAGTGCTGTGTACACAGAGGTTCATACTTGGACCTCTGTGTGAAACTTGCTCCTCTCTCTGCTTTGAAAATGTTCCCGAGCACTGTGTTTGCTTGGTCTGGGACATGGAGGCTGCTAGAGATAATACAGTCTGGGGGCAGCACTTGCATCTTAGAGGAAAGTCATCACAGAGTTTGGGGAGTTGAACTTGGTCATGGTCGTGGTCATTTGTGGAGTTTTACTTACTCGGTCACCTCTATTAACAAAGCTTTCATATACAGGCCCACTAGGAGAAGATGCAGGTGGTCTCGCATTCGTACACCAAATTTTCTTCCAGTTCCTACTAACTTGAGAAGCAGAGCGGGTCCGCAGCATCCTGTAGCTAACTGCAGCAAAGAGTGGAGGGAAGCTTGGTGGGAAGGCAGCGTCCTCACTGGGCAGATCAAGGGCCACTTACATCTTAGTGGAAACGTCGAGTGGACGTCTTCAGTGAAGAGTCAATGTTGCCTCAGCATAACCATCGCTGTTTCTAGTGCAAAAGCAACGAGCTCATTGTTTTCTACTGAACTTCTTACTGCCCGTGTGCACCGCAAAAAATTATAATAGCCTCAATATTTTGACCAGATTTCCCCCTAAACATTATTATTCATCATTATAACTCTGTGGCTGGTTGAGTCATTTGAAGATAAAGCAATGAGAAAACAGTGTAAGGAAAATTAAACTAACAAGCCGACCAGTACATGAAAGTTACAGCTTGTGCAATCTGTGGAAACTTAGGCTGTAAAAGCCCCTGGGCCATCACTAGGTTTCTTTTAGTTGTTTTTTTTGTTTGTTTTTGTTTTTTTTTTTTCCCCAGGAACTTCTGTTTTGGTTTTATAATAACAACTTAGTTTCCGTAGCACTAGGTGCTTGTCAGAGTTCGTCCTAATGCGTTTTTAAACAGCCCTGCATCATAAGCCAGGTTTAGCAGATTTTTCCCATTACGCAGAGGAGTAAACTGAGGATTAGGGATGCACTAATGACAATCATTTAGTGGTAGAGACTGAAACTTAACTCCAAACCCAATCATCTTTCTACCTTCCTGTTATGAATTCTGTATCAGATCTTCAAAAAATTTAAACATGATCAGTAGTTGTGTCCAGAATTTTAAACACCCAACATGTCTAGGTCATGTAGCTATTTGGGCAACTAAGAAATTTTTAAATCACCCACTTTCCCAGGCAACCCCCATCTCAGAAATGAATGAATTTGGGAATTTTTCTCAGCTTCGGAATGGAGAATCCTTTGGAAAAATAATTTTAATGGTTATTGATCAGCAGCCCATTTTGACTGGTATTTTTTTCTAATTAAACCATCTGGCAGTTGTCTGATTTTCTTCCTGCCATCGATGAATGGACCCACACACATTCAGATCTCGCACAAAAACGCCAATGTCTACACATTTTCACTACGCACGGGCATTTTCAGTCAAAGCAGAGAGAAATGAGGCTCTGCCTGTCTGTTGCAATAACCTTAATATTATCTCTGTACAGATGCTTTTAGAAGTGCAGAGTTAAATGCAGGGCCCTGGAGATGCCTAGAAGCACCCATGAGATAAGCACAGCCATTCACGGAAGACCTAAGAGACCAAAAATTTGCAGGATACACTTTTTACTGCCACAAAGTAGAGCAGTGTCGCCTGTTTCAATGTGAGATTGACAGCAGGAAATAAAGATGATAAGGTTTGTATGGGATGCACTTATGATGCAGAGAGGCAGAGGAGGTATACAGGCATACTTGGTCGGAAAAAACCAGGATATCATTAACTACCAATGTAAATTTGCCCTTGGGGAATAAAGAGGCTAAAATCTGAAGCCAGCAACGTCGATCTGGCTATAGGTCAGCTAAGGGGGAGCGGACATGAAATAAACATTCATTATAGGTCCTTTGACAAGAGAGACTGTTACATTAGTGAATGGCATTTGAGAAGTCAGAAGAGCAGACGGTCAGCTTTGCAGCCAGCCCTGTAACTGCAGTATGGAATATGCTGTGCAGCGCTGGCCTGAGACTGTCCTTCCAACGGCAGGGCTAGAGCCGGGCAAACCCCTGGGGACGCTGCAGAAAGTGCTGGCGTCCAGGGCTCATTGACCCATTTCACACTCATCTTCTCAGATGTTAGCGTAAGTGAAAAAAGGATTCCACATACGTGTGTACCTGCATACATGCACATTTACATAAGACTGCATTCTATTTCCTATTTACCTTTCTAAGTGAAAAGAGACATTTTCCTAGGCATTAAAAAAAATCTGATAAGGCACAACCACTGTAACCAAAGTGCAGAAGAGAAGAGTCCAGTTCACTGAGTCAAACTCACTGTACCAGAAGGATGATTGGAAATCCGCTACTAAGGATGAGGTTGAATATTTCCAACCTGGGCACTAGATCTGCACACCTACCAGTGTTGTGTCATGCATGTGACACAGGGACTATATTTTCATGTTCATCTTGATCCCTTCATGAATTTCATAGACAAAGGCGCTTTCTTTTTGAAGATGAAGATGGCGGTCATCAGAGACTCCATAATTTTATAGCTACCTAAAATCTGATGTTATGGGCAAAAATTATATCTCCATCTGATGTTAAAGAGTACAAACTATATATTGAGGAAAGTAAGGGAATTTTAGGGTTTCAACCATGGATACTTGGTAAAGATTTCACTACTCTGAAATTCAGGTCTTGCCTTTTATTTTTCATGAAAATAGAACCAAATGCTACTATTTTCAAAATGATGGAGTTAGAATCTGAAGCCTAGAAATTAGGAAAGTTAAGGATGAATCTCGACTTTTAGGCAGTATCAGTTTATTTCGTTTAATAATCAGATCATTTCTCTATTCTGCTGTCGTGAAATGAAGACAAGAGGGTTAGCCACACACTAAATAATTTATACACATTTATCGAATGCCAACTATGTACCAGAAACTATGATAAGTATTAGGGATGCATAAATATGACAAGACTTCTGCCTTAGAGGAGCTGACAGCTAAACGAAGCAGGTAAGAAGGTAGATAAGTACTAACACAAATACTCTAATTGAGACATGACCAATGTTTCCTGCAAATTTGGAGGAAGAAACTCTGCCCCAGGGAGATGGCACTTCCCTTGGGTTTGTGTCCTTTTTCTATTCTCTCCAGAAAAATAAAGCAAGGAATAGTCTATCCTCATAACTCACCATCTATCTGCCGAAATGACTGAGATTTGCTTAAAAGCATATATAATTTTTCAGCTTTCAGAATGCTTTCTGTGTAGGTCTTGCAAAATCCCTGTACCATGGGACTTATTGCCCCCATTTTACATGTGGGAAAATGGAGGCACAGGAAGGTAAATAATGTGGACCAGGATTTTATGAGAGGAGGGGCCTAGTTACAGACTTTGGCTTTCTTCTGATGCCCGAAACTGAAATACATCCTTGGTTTAACCTTGATTACCTAAATAGTAAGGTCCAACATCATCCTTTCATTAAGCTTCCTATCTAAAATAACAGCAGTTTTCATTTGTGCTTCTATTTGAGAGCTAAATGTTCATCCGGCCCAGGTCCCTATAGCTAAAAGGGACAGAGGAGCTGCTCGCTCTGCTGGGCAAGCCCCATGTTCCGCTCGACCCAATATTGTGTTGACAACAGAGGCCTCGAGGGATTTGCCAGGAAAGGACATAGTTTTCCTCCCTGACATTAACCTTAAAGGTTAGGTGTACTCTCAGTAGCCATTTATGGCTCTGACATTCATAAATTTGGTCAAAACCTTTATGAATCCATTTATATTCCTGGCCTGTAACTCTTTTGTGATAATGAGCTCCATACGTTTATTATTTTCATGTAAAGTCATACTTCCTTTTATTTGTCCTTTACTCATCACCCTCAAGATTTTAGGGGTTCTGCCACTTCCTGAGAGGAATTGAGAATTACAAAAATGTACTTTTTTTTTTCAATTTACACATGATCTCTAAAATTATCCAAGTTTATTTTATTTTGTCTTGAGCAAGAATAAATAAAACATATACTATATTGTGTTATATATATTTTAGAACTGATTATAACTGATGTATTGTAGAGTATCACCCAGTAGCAGGAGCAGGCTGGCCCGGGTGTCCAGAATCTAGTGCGGTACAACCGGCACTAGACTGTTGCTTCCAAGTTTATAAGATTGCGGATTGAATTAGGTAATTTCCAAGATCTATTCAAACTTTAAAATTCTGAGTTCCTATTTTTTTCCACCACTGACTCCATGATTTAACAGAACACAGCCAATTCCAGCTTCTCTACGCAGCAACAGCCACCCACCAATTCCATCACGATTCATTTGCACTCAGTACTACTGAAGGCTTTTAGATGGACCATGTATCCTGTTTTCTTGTATCTGCGTTGCTGATTTCCCACCACGGATCTCAGTAAATGAAAAAAGATTATAATTTTCTCTCCCCCTTCTCTTTAAACAAGTAACTACTGTTATGGTTTGGATCTAGAACGCCCCTCCCTTCCTCATGTGCCTACAGGCAGGGCTTTTGGAAGACAGTTGGGTCCTCTAGGCTCCGTACTCAGCACTGAAGCGCCCACGATGAATTCAGTGGCTGAGTGTGCTGTTTGGAGCTGGGGTTTTGGAGGAGGAGGCAGGTCACTGGAGACATGACCCGGAAGGGTATATCCCTTCTCTGTTCCTACCTTCTTTCTCTGCTTCCTGGCCTCTATGATGTGAACAGCTTTTCATTCACCCAAGCCTTTCTGCCATGCCATTTTGCCTTGGAGCCGTGGACTATAACCATGAGCCCAATAAACTTCTCCTCCTTGAAGATGTGGGTGTCAGGTTTTTCTCTCAGCTACAAGGAAACTGACTAAGATAACTACCTTTCCTCTCGGTTATTTTTTAATGGATGGACTTATTTTAGGCTCCATAATCTGGTCCTTTTTGGAGGTCAGGACTTGAAGGCCCCTTCTGGATCCCTTCTGTTTGAAGTGTTCACCTTGATAATTGATTAGTTCCAACCTTGAGGAATCATTACTAACAAGGATAAGTATTGACCCAAATCTCTCCCTTTGTGTCTTTGAGATTGCTCAAAATCATGGGGTAGATGGTATCGATCTCTACATTTGTTCTCTGACTTGAGTTAGAAATGTTTTTGGCATTGGTCACTTTCTGGTTTTGCCATGAGGGGAAGACACTTGGTAGAATTGTGTTTTTCTCCATTTTTAAAATGATGAGTGGAGGGCAGTGGAGTCCTCAGCCATCTGAATATAATAACACTCTGCACAGCAGATGCATACTCCTCTAAATCCATTTGGGACCTGGTCTTCAACTGCTCTACTCAGTGGCACTGTTTGTTCAGGCACATGATTTATGATTCACGGTGCAGTGAAAACACATAAACTCGGGTCCAACAATCTCATCTGGAAAACGGACCCAACGACGCCCACTTCGTGGCATTTTGCTGGGGACAAAATGCGTGGTGCACCACTGACACCTCAGAATGGCTTTTGAATGTTGTTTTCACACTTAGTGCTTTCAAATTATCTAATTAAGCCATCCAACAATTAAAATTGGAATAGACAACAGTGTAAGTGGTGTATGAAAGTTATAGAACATCAACTCCAGGAAAAGTGTTGCGCGCAAAGAGAAAAGGGCTGCTGGCTGTGACAGTGCAGACTTGCAATCCCGCTAATCAGAATGTGGAAACAGGAGAAAAGTTTCAGGACAGACCTGGTCTTGAAATAAAAAATAAGAAGATTGGGGGTGTAGCTTAGTGGCAGAGTACTTCCTGCGTGTGAGGCCTCGGGTTCAATCCCTAGTGCAGAGAGAGAGAAGAAAGAGGCTGTGAACTGTGCAAGTGAATTGAAGGCATCTTATAAAGTCGACCAGACTGAGGATGATCATTGTGTTGAGAAAAGTTGCTTTTGCATTTTGGTTGGCTCTAATCATCATCAGATGCTCCTTGCTGCCATGCTCTTCTCACTTTGCTATGGGGATGATGTTAACTGCAGTGATCTGGGTCTTTCTCTTCAGTAGCCTCCTTTGTTAGGCTAAAAGACGTTATCTGTCTAGGTTTGAAATCAGGACCCTCCTCCATATGTGATTTTTCCTGACAGTTGGGTGTTCTCACAACTTCTCTGTGCTGTGGGAGAGTTCCTGTCATGAGTGAGTCGATTCCTGCCACCTGCCCTAGCACAGCCCTTTAAGGGATTCTTCTGTTCACCAGCCAGTCCCATGATCCTTTGCTTTACCTCTGAGAAGGGGCATAAAGGGCATGGAGAGGGTGAGCATAAATCCTGGAAAAAATCCTTTACAAGTCCTAATTTTATATACAGTAATAGTTCATAAACTTACTGGTTTTTAGTATCTCTGGAATTAAAACCAAAAAAGCAACAATTAAAAAAAATAGGAAAGAATGAATGACTTCATTTTAGAAGGAACAGGCTGTATGTTTATTCATAAAGAGGCCCCATTAATGTTACGTGGTTCATAAAACTAATTTTTAAAAAAAATTCAAATTCCAAGTTCAAATACTTTGAGGTACCTCGTAGATGCCACCTGGTAGACATTGAAGATTATTGTGATGACTAAACCACAGATTTTTACCCATGCATTTATAGCCTGAGAGAAGAAGGAAATAAAGATATATAAATATAGAAAATATCAAGCAGTATAATGAGATCATCTGTTATTATAGATGTGTGGCACTGATGAAGTGCTATAGGGATGCAGTGCAGAGGGCAACCGAGTAGGAGAGTTTGGGGGGTGGGGGTGTTAGGATGGACCCTATAGAGAAGGTAAGATTCCTTCAGGCTGAAGAGAGGACTTCATACCAGAGGAAATGGCTGAGCAGACCAAGGGGAAAGTTTTTTTGTGTTTTGGAACAGGAAGATGGCCTAAAAGAATCTGAGATGTGAGAAAAACATGGTGGAAGATAGGCATGGAAAAGGTGCAGAGTTCTCCTTTTTTACCTTTATTCAAGTTACTTCTTAAAGATGCCTTAGTCTTATCTATTAAGCATTTTGTCAATACTTTAGATCTCACATTCTAATTTGGAGAAGGCAAAGATTTTTCTCAAGCAATTTTTGATCTTCTAGTTTGAAAATTTGGCAGCCACCAGGATGATGGCTCACACACTCACTTCTGAGTGTTCCTTACTGGCATATTTCTTAAAAAGTGGAATTTTTCTGTGATTAGAGAAGGAAAGCTGGGGGGCTTGGGAGGTACTAGTGGTGGAAATGTTTTGTTTTTGCTTTTAAAACAAAAACCTTATACTCTGCAGGCAAACTGCTAAGTTTGCAACCTGATCTCCACACTCAACTCCAAGCCTTAATTTTCTCAGCTGTAAAACAGGGATAATAGTGGAACTTATTTAACATATCTTAAAAAAATGAAAGGTCTCTTATTTCATAGAACAAGAATTTGGAGGCAGGACAGCATTAGAGTTCAACTCAATGTTTAACAGCATTGCTGGAGATTCAGCTTTCTTTCTTTCCCATCGTGCTTACCAAATCGGATTAGTACTTGTGCTGCTTGGCTAATGGTTCTAAAATGGTAACTGCAGTTATTGGTGTGATGTGGCCACCTCTTACTGGTGTCTCTCGCTTAGTGAATTGTGCTTCTGGAATTTCTGAAAGATCAGCTCTCTATTCTCATGGGTAGAATGTGCTTACTTTGAATTAATTGCTGGAAAATGAGGATTATTTACAGAGATCAATCATGACTGCTGTCCGGGGAGGTTGAGTGTGCCTAGCTCTTGGCATGGGAATGGTAAAGGCGTGAAAAATATCACAGATGAGACAATGAAGGCGGGGAAGCAATGGCTTTGAGGGTGGCTCATTTCCTGTTGCCTCTGTATTTTTTAGAGGATTAAGTAAAAATCCATACAAATACCTACCAAACTGTGTGACATGATAAGCCTGCAATACTATTTAATGGTTATTGTTTTTATTCTTACTAGTATTTAATATTATTTCAATTAAATTGATTTCTTCCTTGAGTTATCTTGGAAGAATCATTATCTCTTTATAGCTGGTTATATCTTATAGACTAGTAACTCTAATATTCTCTCAAGGATGCAAACAAAAACTCATCTACTTCCTAACATATCTAGAACAGCGATTCTTTTTTTTGTGTGTGTGCCAGGGATCCAACTTAAGGCCTTGCGCTTGCTAGGCAAGCGTTGTCACCACTGAGCTAAATCCCCAGCCACAGCAATGATTTTTAAGTCATGTACTCTGCAGGCTGTCTGAATCATATCACAAAGTCATCCGCTATTTATTAATTGGGTCACCTTGAGCGAGTTACTAAATCTGTCTTTATTGTCTCATCTGTAAATGACTATGTTGGTGGAATCTGCCTCATGGACTCCTTGTGAACACCAAGTGATTAACTCGTTTGAACCAGCATTTAAGGAATGCTTGGTACTTAGTAAAAGCTCAATAAATGTCAGCTATAACAAAGCCAGGACTCCAAGCCTATTCCCTAGATTTTTGACCTGCCTTTTGGAACTGGCTTGCAGTACAGCACTGCTGTTGGCTTAGATTAATACTTAATTCAGGTGAGCTTTGGACTAATCTCGTAGTATCCTGACAGATTTTTAGTGACAGAGAAGAGGGAATGGGTATCACAAACACACTTATTTTCATAGTGACCTGACTATGGTAAAAAACCAGCTATTCTTGTTATGAATGTATTTAGCAGAAAACAACACACTTATCATCTGGAAAATTCACAGAAACCAGCTTATTTTTCTCATATAGCAGAACAGTGCAGCAGCCTAGTTAGGGAAGAATGCTTCACAGTCCCACGATAGCTGCTGCAGCTCCAGGCTGTGTCTACATTTACATCAGGAGAAAGGGACAGGGATGACACAAGGAAACATCTATCTTTTACACCAGGAAGGCAAACTCTTCCCCAGAATTCCCCAGAAAAATTCTTCAATTCTCATTCTGTCCTATTGGGCAGAACTAGGTGATGCACCCAGGCGTGCACCAGAAGAGGCTGGAAAGTGAATGTTTAGTCTTACCAGCTTCTCAGAGGCAGACAAGAGAAAGGGGCGCTGGGAATGGAAACTGGGCTAGTAGCCTACAGCGTCTGCCATAACATACTTGAAACATAAAACCTCAAACCAATGCTCCAAATTTTACAGGCCCAAGGCGCCCACAGCTGGGTGAGCATGACACAGCTCTCTCAGGGTGGCTGGCCAGCTGTTGGTGAAGACCGTCTCGTTTCTGTAGTTCCTTTAAGGAGAAAAGTCTCCACTTTGTCTTCCCAGATTTTCTTTGCTTTTTCATCATTTTCTATGCAAAACAAAGAACACAAGACTTACCACTTAGCGAGTAAGAGAAAGGCCAAGAGCCGCCCTTGTGAAACCGCCTTGCATCCTGCCCCGTGCTACTGGGAATCCGAACCTTCCCACATGCACCCGGCCTTACTAGAAGTGGTCCATTTCCCATCTCTCTGTATTTATAACCCTCTCTTAGAGAAGAAAATGGGCTCTACTAGGAAGTCATATTAAGATAGAGAATTCGGCCTCAGTAGTAAAAGATAAAGACATAATTTAGATGCATTTGGTTGAAAAGATAAATGCAGATAAAAGCCCAGTAAACAGGAGCCAAATGCCTTGGCATGGGAAGCACACACGATGGGCCTGGCCATAGGCCACGGAGTCACTGGCGTCTGCTGGGGGCTGGTTCTGCACAGCAGTGGGGTCCGCCGAGTCTCCCTCCATGCTACTGTGAGTGGGCGAGAAGGGCTGAACAGAAGCCACAGGGGAAGCCAGAGCAGGCAGCAAGGGCTTCAAGAGGGCTAGCAAGAGCCAGCGGGAGGGAGGCAGCACGTCTTCAAGGGCTGCACAGTCAAAAATAGCCTCGGGCCACAGTGCTCTGAAAACTTTTTCAAATATGCCCTTTGCTTTTAGAAAGAAAATCTACAATGCCTTGTCCTTCTTCGTGGTGAAGCATCGTTTTAAACTAGAGAATATCTTTATTTAGAAAGGCCTAGAAGAACACTACTGACACGGCCCAGGTTTTCTCTGACATTTTCCTGGAACTGTGTCACGCTGTCTATGATGCAGATCAATTCATTAAACATCGGCTGAGTGTGTTCCCGGGCGGGCATTATGCTAGTTCTGAGCTTAAAAAGATGAAAAAGAAAAGGCACAGCCCTGCAGTGGTTACACTATATCTGGAGGCAGTTTTGTCCCTCAGGGGACAATTGGCAATGTCTGGAGTATTTGTGGTTGTCACATCTTGGACGGGTTTACCCAAGTCTAGTGGGCAGAGGCCAGTGATGTTCCTAAGCATTCTGTAGCATGAAGGACAGCACCAGCGAAGAATTAACAGGCCCAGAGTGTCAACAGCACTGAGGCTGAGAACCCTTCTGCTATGGCAGAAATATGCTGTGAGAAAATAAAAATGAGCAACCAGTACCACTGCAGACATGTGGACAAGCAAAGGAGAGTCTTAAAGATAGAAATTACAGATTCTGTCACAAGGAATCCGTGAAAACGATTCAGGGTCTTCTGTGAGTTTTGAAGGATGCTTAGGAGTTCACAACAAGATCGGGGTGAAGGGAATTACAAAACCAGAGAAGGTAAGATCATAGGCAAAGGCATGTTGAAAACCAACATTTCACACTGCACATTGAATGAGGTAGGAAGTACTAGAAAATGGTTCTGGAGAAGTAAGCAAGATCATATTGATGGCCGGGGGAGTCAATTGTAAGGTGTCTGAACTTGGTTCTAGAACTGATGGGGAACCACAGAAGCACTACACGCAAAGTGATATTTATGAAAATATTAGCTAAAATTATATTTATATATATATATATGAGAAAAGCAAACCATTTTTCTTTATATTCATATTTTAACACATCTGTTATGAAATGTATGTCTCTTCCACACCAATAAAAGATTTTCCATGGATATCATAGAAAATTGAGTGTCCTACAAATTAACTCAGTTTTGACATTGTGGTGTTAGATCTAACGGGTGCAAGGGGTCAGCCCCACAGGATGTCCCTCCACTTCATATCCTGATAGCAGGCACTGTGGTTATTCTCCAAGTTACTCACAACTTCTGTCCAATTCAGCATCACATCAGTGCTCCTGTGACCAGCCCCCTTCTCAGCTTGATCACGTGCCAAAGAGGTTCACCAAACCCAGGATGATAGTTTACTCACTAGGCGACCAGGTTGTAATGAAAGATGCCGTAAGGATGCAAATTTGCCAGACGAAATATACAGGGCAAGATCTGGAGGGATCCTGAGCACCGAGGCTCCTTTCCTTGCAGAGTTTTAGGGTGCCCCTACCCTCCCGACATACATGTATGTCCATCTCCATCGCCCTGGAAGCCCTCTGTACCCTGTTCCTGTGGGTTATATGGAGACTTCGTTCCACAGGCATGGGATCTGCTCAACTTTGCTCCCCAGAGTTTGAGGGGTGAAAGTGAGGTTAAAATTCCAACTCTGTAATCACGGGGCTGATTCTGCTGGCACTCCAGTCACCAGTCATCTCATTAGCATATAAAGTGACACACTTGGTTTTAGGAGCCGTGTGCCAGGAATAGGGACAGAGACAAAAATGCGTATCATTTCACAGAAAAATAGTGATTATATTCTGAAATAAATTGAAAAGTTATAGAGACCCAGTTACCTTCCTATTAACTTTCTACCAGTTCTTTCTGTCCCTCTCTCACCTCACTGTAACCCACAAGTACATCTTTAGTATATTCCCAGGATCAGCTATACTGTGTAGTGTACCTCTATGAATGAGAAGTTGTTTGATGATCCAGTGACGATGTCTGGTCTAGGTGGGAAGGTAAAGCATGGAAGCTTCTAATGACCTGCGAGAATGTCAAGACTTAGACAGCTTAGAAATATCTATGAAAAAGAGGGGTGGAGGAAGACCGATTGATTTTGCAGGAAAGAGACCAAGAGAAAACTGAAGGATAGTAGATTGTGGCTGGAGTATTAGAATTTCAGTGTTCTAGTGCAGAGTAGATTCAGGTGACACGAGGTGCTTAAGGCTCCTAGTCATTAGTGAATAAAGGAGGGAGGAGTCGATGGCCACTGGGTTTGAAGAGAGCAATGAGTCATTTGGGGAATTTGGTGACTTATTCATGTGGCCCTAAATATGCCTGCCATGATGGCAGGACTTGAGACAAGAAGAAGAGTTTGAAGGAGGTGTCAAATTAGTTCATGAGTATGATGGACTGGCCAAAGATAACAGCAATGAGAGTGGGGAGAAGATGTTCAATAGATTGACTTCCAGGGCAACAGGAAGTTTTGAAACATATTGGGGGAGCAACTTCCCGGAAATAGTAACTTAGAGAATGTCAGCTTTGTATTTGATGAATTGTATTCCAGAGCGTCACATGGAAACCACTATCCTTCAAGACAACGCCAAATGCAGTGAGAAATCATTGGGGAAGAAAATAAAGATGTTGCGGACATTCTTAAATATGGAACAGGGATTCCAAAGATCACAGTGAAACTTTTTTTTAAGAAAGGAAATGATAGATGGGATATATTATTTTGTTATGGCTGACAAAACAAAGTATCACCCACTGGGCGACTTAACAGTAGTAGTATTGTCATAGTTTTGAAGGCTAGGATCCAAGATCCAAATATCAGCAGAATTGGTTTCTTTCAAAAACAGTTTAGGAGAATCTGTTCCAAGTTTTTCCTCTAGTTTCTAACTCTCTGTTGGCAGTCTTTGACATTCCTTGGCTTGTAGATGCAACTTTCTGGTGTCTGACTTCACCTTCACATGGTATTCCCTTTGTGTCTCTCTCTTTACATGGTGTTCTTTCTATGAGGATGTCATTGATACCGAATTTTAAAACCCACCCTACTCTTGTATGACTTCATCTTGACTAATTACATCAGTAACAACCCAATTCCCAAAAGAGGTCACACTCTGAAGTACTGAGGATTAGGACCTCAGTATATCTTTTCTGGGGTAACCTAATCCAACCCATACCATGAGATAGAAGCGCGCCCATATTGTAAAAATAAAAAAAGAAGAAATCAACTTTGAGAAACCATCTTTTCCCTCTTTGTTCACTGATTATAAATGACAATAGTATGAAACTCAGTGGAATAAGCTATCGATCAGTTCTCAGTATGACCAAAAGATATGGTAAATGTTTTAAATTTAAAAAATATTATTACAGCAAAATACACATTTCTATTAATCCCCTTCTGTCTTAGTCATTTTCTTATTGCTGAGACACAATACTTGATACCCACAACTTAAATGAGAAAAGGTTTATTTTGACTCACAGATTCTAGAGATTTTAGTTCATAGTCAGCTCCGAGGTACAACAGCACGGTATAAGGGCCTGGACAGAGGAAAAAACTGCTCACCTCATAGTGTCCAGGAAGCAAAGTCAAGGGAGGAGCCAGGAGGAGAAATATAACCTTCCTGGGTTACACTCATAGTGACCCACCTCTTCCCAGCAGGCACCACCTCCTAACAGCAAGTCAGGTCTCATGCCTAATTCAGTCACCTTCTGAAAGTCCCAACCATGACTGCATTAGGCTTTAGGGGAACATCTAAATATAAGCCATAGCATTCTCAAACTACTCCCCTCCTTTCAAACACACTTAACCCATCGTTTTCTCACTTTCTGAAGCAGTCCTGGAAGTCTTCTTTCTTGAGTGTCTTTTCATGGCTGCCTTGATATCCTGAATAGAGTCAAAACATTTTCAGCAATTTTGTCACATAGAAGCATTATGGCAAGTCTTTGTTATGGTTTCTACCTGAATGGCTCATAGGCGGGGGGCTTTTGGGAGGCGATTGAATCAGACAGGAATATAGTTGACTTCCTGCTGGGAGGCAGGGCTGGGAGAGGTGGGCCTCTGGGGTGTGACCTGGAAGGGTATATCTCTGTCACAGGATCCTCTAGTGAGCAGCTTCCCTCCACCAGACCCTCACGCGTGCCTTCCTGTCATAGCTAACCGTAGACTGTGACTGTGAGCAAAATAAATCCCTCCTTCCTAAGAGCTGCTGGTGTTGGCTAATGTCTCAGCAATGAGAAGAGGGACTACAGTCTTCATCCACCTTGTTCACCAGATCTTGTTCCATTTGACTTAAAACTCTTCTCCGAAGCCAAAGTAACCATGAAGAGTAAATATTTTTAAATCCATTCAGGACATCAAGGCAGTCACGGTAAAGTTGCTAAAGACAAGAAAGAGGACTTGCAGAACTGCTTCAGAAAGTGTAAAACAGTGATAGGAAAAGTGTTTGAAGCAAGGTGGGGGTATTTTGAGGGGATTAATGGCAATGTATCTTTCGTTGTAATACATTTTAAAAATTTAAACATTAACCGTATCTTTTGATCCCTCTTCATGTCTTCAGTGGCCACAGACTTATCACTGCCCAACTCTTGGAGTGCCTCAGATGGTTAATAGTCAAGTAGACTAGAGTGTGAGTGGTACTCTGTTAGCTGTCTCCAGCACGGTAGTTCATAGTACAGGACTCGCAATGCAGTAAAGGACATTAGCAGTGGACTCCAGTAGTCGCCGAATGGGATACAATCTTGGCACTAGTCGTTATGTATTCTGCTATGATGGCTCTCAGGGGACCTTCCAATCTAAGATGAACCCCACAAGAATAGGATCCAGATCTTATTTGGACACATACTTCCTAAGATTTTGAAGTCCGATACAAAGTTAAGTACTCAGTAAATCAATGAAGAAGTCTTTCCTAGTGGTAATGATATTAGTAGTGAAGTCATAGGAAATATTAGAATTAGAAGACTGAATTCTTGGAAAACAGCTCAAGATGTTTGATAATGTGTGAGACATTTCTGAAGGAGGCAAAGTGTCTGTGATTTAGATTTTGGAAGATCTGTGTGATATATTGCTTTCCCATACAGAAGCACTTTTTATTTGAGTAGTTATAAAAGATTGCAAAATTTGGGTTTTTTTGGTGGGGCAAGGGAGGCTGAGTTTTTCTTCTTTTTCATGATTGTAAGTTTTACAAATCAGTTTTATTCAGTTGTACAAAAAAATTGCTTTTGCATCATTATCTGAATGGGGGAATTCAAATGCCTTATAATAATGGATCATGGTAGGTAAGTAATGTGATGAATATTATCACATTAATCCAAAAAGTCATAAAACATTTAACTGAATTTATCCAGATTATATGAGAAATGGGAAAGGAAAAAACTGTTCTGGAGTAGTATGACATATTTAAGAAATTAAAATGTCAAGATTTTCTTGAGGATTAGAATTATATATCTGTTAGGACATTTTTAGCTATTAGTAAGAAGCAAATCCAAATGAAAGTGAACTAACCAACTTATTGTCTCACATGGCAAGCAGAAGGAAGGGCTGTACTTGAATGATACATTCCATGAATCAGAGACTGAAAGGTAGATCTGAGTTCTTTTGGTCTTTCTCCTCCACCTTTCAGTACATGGCTAGAAATTCTTTTATGATCATGGGATGGCTGTAGCAACTCTCAGCATAACACATGTTCATTTATTCAACAAGTGTTTATTTAGTGAATGTTATGTTATGTTCTGGGTACTGGAGATAAAATGGGATTATGTTGACCCAGGGTAACATATTCCCTATAAGTATCCAAATAGATCTCCTGCTATATTATTAGATAGAAGACAAATTTTTTTGCCTTTATAAAGTTACATTCTAATGGGAAAAAGACCATAAATTATTTTTCCCCCTTCCCTACCCCTCCCTTCAACTCCAAGATATATCATGTACAGGTACAAATTAACTATGATGAACGTGATGGTTATGTATAGCTAAAATGTACCAATAAATCTTCTTGATTCAAAAAAGAAAAGACCATAAATGAAAGGAGGCGATAATATACAAATTTCAGTAGTAGTTGGAAAGTGCTATGAAGAATAATAGGACCGGCATACTATTAGAAAATAGTGAAGGGGCCGTTACTATAAAGTTGTCATCAGGGAAGTCATTTTTGGCCTATGTGTTAGTTAACTTTCCATTACTGTAACAAATGCCTCAGATAATCAACCTACAGGGAAGAAAGGTTGGTTTTGATTCATTGTTTCACAGGTTTCAGTGCACAGATGCTTGGTCTTGCTGCTTTTGGGGACTATGCTGAGACAGCACATGATGGCAGGGAAAGCATTTCAGAAGTTACTCACCTTATGGTGGCCAGAAAGCAAGAAAGAGAGGAAATGGCTGGTGTCCCACAATTCCTTTCAAGGTCACACCCTCAGTGACCTAAAACCTTCCACAAGGTCATCCTCCTAAAGATTTCTACCACCTTCCAATAGCTCCCTGATGAGGACCAGTCTCCAACACAGGCGCCTTTGGGGGATATTCCAGACCCAAACTGTGGCAGCTTCCAAGGAAATATATGGGTGAAGGAAAGTATGTGCTATGGAAAGTTCTGGAGGGCCTCCAGGCAAAGGCAAAGTTCCTAAGGTAGCAGCATGCTTGGTGTGTTTGAGAAACAGACACAACAGTCAGTGTGCCTGGAAGAAGACTGGCAAGAAATGAGACCATAGAGGTGGTCAGTGTTGGGTCAGAAGGACCATCTAGACCGTGATTAGAACTCTGACTTTTCTGGTAAGATGAATTTTGTGAGTGTTTTGAGCAGGTGTGTGACACGATTTATGTGTCTGAAGGATACACTCCATCTCCTTTATGGAGAATTGATGGTAAAAGTGTGTATAGTAGACTGATGAAAGAGCCAGATGGAGGTGATAAGTTGTAGTGGTGAGCAGAATATAGAGTGGTCACATTGGATTTACTCTGATAGCTGCACACAGCAATATCTTGAGACAGATACAAAAGAAATATTGCTCTAGAGTCTTCTTTTTAAAACTGAGGAAGTTTTTCCAGAAGCGTCCCAGGTTATCGCCTCTTGGTTCTCATTTGAATGAATACCATCTTAGATCTAAACCGGTTCTTTGTGAATGAAATTTCACTGTATGACTCAGGTTGATAAAAATGTACTCAGTGAATCAGAGGAGCTCCTATTCTCCTGAAAATGTGGCCATTTAAACGAAGGAGAATAGACTTGGGGATCTGCAGGGCCAGTGCAAAATGAAAACCTGGGGCCCCTTGTTCAAAAAATAAGATTTTCAAGATGGACACAATAGAGCATTGGACGAAGCAAGGGCCCTTCTAAGTGAGGGGCCCAGTGGGATTATCAGCATGGCTGGCACTGTGTTAGCAAAGTAGCTAGTGGGTAATAACAATAAATTTATATCTCGTAAATTATTTTCTGGGAGTAATTTAGACAATCCTCAAGGTAACATCAAGGCCACTGGCCACTGAGGTTTTGGTCAGTGTCCTGCTAGCTAGACAGAGAAATGAATTTTTACTTGACTTATTGCAAAAGTAAACTTTCTAATTTTTCTTTAGCTTTTGCATTGGAATGAATTCCTTGTTCAGATTCTCATAAATAATGAATTCATCTTCTAATCCACTTCCTGATTTAATTCAAATCCCTTTAACTCCTGACCACCTGGCTCATTTGAGGGCTTGCCTCTCTTCTTAGGCCTGTATAGTGCCTCCTTCACTTTTTTCCTGGGATTTGCAACTGAGCTTTGATTCTGCTCTTTTGACTCTATGCTCCTGCAGGGCTTGCCTTACAGCACCCACATCTCCTCTTTTCAACCAATATTGGTTTGGGTTTATTTTTGGCCACCCCATAATAAGATGCTACTGAAAGACCATTCACTTCCTCAGAGGGATTTTTGAGTAGTCTCTGGTTATGTTACTTACCAATGTACATTCTCGGCTTCCTTGGATTTTAGCTGTGTTGTCATTGCTTATAAAATTTCACCATCAATATAGATAAGGGCAGGAGTGGAAAATATCTCAAAGTGGTCAATATTACTACTTTAGAATAAGTCCCTATTTTTTGGCAGTGGAGGGTATTGCCAACTTGAACAAAAGAAAGTACACTTTTTAATAGGCCAAAAATTTTCTTTTGGATGAAGAACTTCTTGCCTTCTAGGGCATAATGGCTTTTTAAAATCTCTTGAAGCAAAAAAATAGTTAAACGCCCTGGCAATTTAGGTACTCACCAATCAGAATAATTTGGATGTCAGTGTCTGAAACCAGGGGTCTTTTTCTTCTAACTTGGGTTAGAGTTTCATGCTGTAGCTATAGAGTCCTAGGACATTATTCTTCCAGAATGAGCGCAAGCCCAGCAGCTCCTAATTCAGAGAAACTCACTTCCATGAGGTCTATGATTACTGGTAGAATTCAGGGTTTTTTGTGGTAATTCTTCTTATCATGGATGATTGCAAATTATCTGGACATGTTAAAAGACGTTTTGCAAATTGTTTTTTTGTACAGAATTATTAGTATTGATTATCATAACAAGGGGGTTTATATAATCATCATTATGCCTATTATTTTAAATTTTTTGATGAACCACCTAGTTTTCTTTATAAAACTGATCATGCCAATCCACCCACTTTTGCTTGACTAAGTTATTTTCTCGATACTGAGTGTAACCTTCTGATTCCAGCTGTCACTTATGAAAAATAGGGCTTCCAGGCCCACAAATGCAGATCCTGCAGTCACATGTCCCAGAAATGGAAGATGTGATTTCTCCCAGGGGTTGGATATGCAGACCATTATATCATCTCACACTCTGAGACAGGCTCCCTTTTCCAGACTCGCTGAGTATCCTTTGGTTGTAGAGTGTCTTTATCTCTGACCTCTAAGCGGGGTCACTGTTGTAACAGCTGAGAGAAAGCTTTCAGGAATGAATGAGTGCTTAGAGAAATCAGGTAACAGCCTCGTCCAGCACAGTGATCATTTCTGACAACGCTGATAGAGGGACTTCTTCTGCAGTCTATTGATTTCAGTGTCAGGCAGATGAAAAGTAGCATATTGATGAGACTTTGTCATTACTTTGCCAAAGGTGTCTTGTCAGATAAAAGACCAATAGAGGAAGCCAACTTAAGACAGGCCATCACATCAATTTTCTTGGTGCTGAAAGAAAGGGAATGAACTGTGATATTTAAACTAATCGATGCCTATAAAGGTACTCTTAAACTCTTACAATAAATTGTTTTGATTTGCAAAGAGAGGAGACAGAGCCACAAAATGGATAAAGGAAAATAGGCCACAAAAGTCCAAGTAAAATTTTCCATTCACAGTGATACTCAAGCTACAACCAAGACTCCTTTCCAGTGTTTACCTTTCAAGGTTTTCTGCGTAGCAAGGCAGTGCACAAAGCCATGTGCAATATTTTTTAACTTTCTGGTATGGCTCTTTGCCATCCATAGCGGTGACTAAAGGCCACTGTCTACTCTGCATTCTAAATTCAGAAAGAACTTCTGGCTAGGGTGCCAGTCACCTTCCTTAAAGGGCTTGGTGAAAGGTACCATTTGAATAAAATCAAAGATAAGAAAATTTTCTGACCTCTTGCAGCCTGCCGACCACTTACTCTCTGATTAACAAGGAAAATGAGGAAGGGGCAGGAGATAACTCTTAGAGGCCTCTCCTCCTTTTGCTTCCCTAAAGCGAAAAGAAACAGGCACTAATTGACTTCTTGAAGCTGAAGTGGGTGGGAGACAAAAGACTTCCTCATAAAGTTTGTGGCTATCAACAAGACATGGAGATGTGGAGATTTGTTTCCCGCTTGATGACTTTTGAGCAGTAGGCTTTTTTCTTTTCTTTTCTTTTCTTTTTGGTGCTGGGGATCAAAGTCAGGGCCTTGTAGTAGGTTTTGTTAATTGGTTCTGGAGTTGTGGAGGTGAAAACACTGAAGAAAGATGTTGAGTTAATAAGGTCAACTGGAGGAGGCATGAATCAGTCCTGTTGGCCATGTCATGGTTTCCAAAAAAGGTCTGAGAAAGGATGCAGGAAATATCTGTGATAGGGAGGAGTGGCTGTTAGCTTGCTAGAGACTGGTACAGACTAGGATATAACATGGTGGCTATGTGGAGGTCCATTTTTGAAGATGCATTCAATTTCTAAAGGAAATGCCTTGGGATTGACCCCAAAGCCAGCATGGTCTTGGGTCCCCTTTTCTACCTATTTCTGCTGCATAGATGATTTTAGTCAGCTTTCCATTGCTGTGACAAAATACCCAAGATAATCAATTTATAAGAAGAAAAAGGTTATTATGGTTCAGAGTTTTGAAGGTTTCAACCTTGATTGGTTGGCCTGTCAATTTTGGGGCACCAGTACACAATACATCATGGTGGGAGCATGGGGCAGAGGAAGTTACTCACTTCCTGGTGACCAGGAATTCAAAGAGGGAGGGAGGAAGAGAGAGAGTGAGAGAGAGGGGCCTATGGTTTAATATCCTCTTCAAGAGTACACCGCTAATGACCTAACTTGCTCCTACTGGGCTCCACTTCTTAAAGGTGCTATCACCTTCCAGTAGCACCAAGTCGAGGACCAAGTCTTTTACACATGTGCCTTGGAGACATTCCAGATCCAAACAGTAGCAGAGACCACAACTTGACTAGCAGAGCTGAGCCCAGAAAAGCAGTAGGAATTTTTGCAGTACTAAAGTCTCGCTGTTCATGTAAGGCAAGAGCAGCTAAAGTCAGCAGAGGACAGTCTGTTTGCCTCCATGACGGGCTCATCAGGAGATGGGTGGATGGAGCAGCAGGGTGAGCGAGAAGACTTCCACCCCAGCCCCACTTCCCTGGAGCCACGGGGTTAGTAGCCTTTTTGAATATGAAGAAGGGAAAATGAAAATGGCTGGACTCTCGTAAGAGGGATTAGAACCAAGTCAGAATAACTGAAGATGACATAAAAACAATGAAGTTAGATTAGAAAAGTTAGTGGGATAGGAATTAGTAACACACCTAATAGAAATTATTAGAAAAATAAAAATTTCCAGACATATAACTCAATGAGTTGAGATTTCTCAAATAAACCACGGCATCATTTTCTGTCATATTTAAACTGAATAATCATATTTATTTTTAATTGGACAATATGAAGATCTATTGTCCATCCTGAAGAAAGAAGGAACCCTAAAATTAACAGACAGGCACTATGAGTTCACCCCTTCAGGGAGGGAACCAGTGTGCACAGCTCAGGTTTGTTTGCCTTTGCTGACCTAACATTTGACTGAAGCACAAGCAAGGGCCCAGGTGACATCAGTCGGAGCTGGTCTCAATTGCCAACTGCAGAACCATGAACCAAATGACTTATATATTTATGCCAATAAGTTTTACGATAATTGTTTTACCACCAAAATTCTCTGATATAGCAATACAATATGCTGTTTGAAAGTCATCAAGAACATTAAAAAAAAAAAAACTTGTCGTGGTCCCATCACCTTAATGTAACACAGCCTTTTAGAAGTACAGTAGTTTATTTCATACCACTGACCTGAAACCCCATTAGGAAATTTTATTCTTAATATTCCTGATGATCCAAATAATTTGATGAAACTGATTTCTCTTTCTAGTGCAGGCCTGTAGAGTTCCCTTTCAAGACACTGGCATTATTGAGCAGTTACCTCTTTGGGGTCACCTTCCACACTGTTGTTTCAGGTTCGTGAGGACTCAATCGAATTTTCACAGCTTAGCCATGTCCTTGGTCAGACCAGAGGCCCACTTTGCTCAAAGTAAGTAGTAATGGCGATAGTACTAGAAGAGGCATCTGAGGACACCCTGGCTAACCTTGGTGGTGTTTGAAGAAGCTGAACTTTGAAAGTGATATTCACTATAAAAAAAAAAAAACCTCTTATCTTCTATGATATTATTTTCCTCATTTCATTATTGAGGAAAGTACACGTTTTTCCTGTATTTAACTTTTACATTAAATTCTTTGATAAAGTAATGTTTTAAAGGATAGCCACCCCCCCACCATGATATTCATTGCCATTTAAAAAGTTTTCGCTCTAGTTAATCACAATCAAATGACCATTAACTAAATCAGACCTAAGTAAGAGGTCTGCCTGAAGACATCTGGGAAATAGCTATAGAACGAGAAGTCTGGAAATTAATTTTTGTCCTCATCTCCATAAAAAAAAAAATCAGTCGTGGTATGTTAGAAGGAATCCCTTTTCATTGTTCTTCAGTTTTCCCCTCATGAAAGTAAGAAAAACATGTCTTAACTGGCCCAAAGTGTGGTAAACAAGACAATAGAGAGAAAAGTAGTCCTCCTCCAGAAGGTGCAGAGAATAAGTGCAAGAGTTTGAGGGGTGGGACCTCTCTGTCCCCAATGTCTTGTGGCACCCAGTTCATCCTGGGTGGACACACACACATAAGACTTTTGAGGGGCATTTTAGATCTAAACCATAAGACCAACAAAACCAAATTTTGCTTTTCTTAAAAACATTCCAGCTTGCCTCCCCAGCACAGAAGGCTCAGTTGTAGTTATTTCAATTTTAGGAATGCTAAATGAGCACCACATGCAAATGCATATATAGTTAGAAATCTGAGACAAATAGATGAAACTTCTAACTAGAGACCATGACCTAATAGCAAACTTCTCTCAATCTGTCTCTGATTCCTGATGAAATGCCAGAAAAGGAATAAAATGTCCGTATGGAAACACAAATACAGTGATTAATGTACCAGGGCAGAGAAAGCAAGAACCAAGAGCACAGAGAAAACAGGTACATACTGCAAGGGAGTCAGTGCGCTCCCGATCTGTGATTCCCAGATCCAAGCATGCAGTCAGAGTTGCTTGGTGCACTTATCAGAGCACAGATCGCTGGACTCCATCCCTACGGTTTCTAATTCAGTAGGCTGAGACCTCATGTTCCTGACACATTCTCAGGTGGTGCTGATATGGCTTGCTTGAGGGTAGCTTGTCCACAGCCGTTGCTCTGCTTAACCTCAGCACAGCTGAGGACTTCGAGTCATCAGATGTAATGCCGGACAAGAACGGGACATTAGGCAGAAAACAGGGAGCTTCCTAAAGTCTGTGTACATGACTGTCCCATCTGTCATTCAGACATATACCGAATGCTCAACTACAAGGACCTTTTTATCTAAACAATCAATCAGAAGATTTTTGTTATTATTTCTGGAACTCCAGTGAAAAGTCCTGCTAGGAATTCATCTCTGTTGTATTTTGCTACAAGAATAATGCAGTCACATAGCTCTGGAGCAATTAGAAACCAGGTTCGGATGCTCTACAGCAGTGGGATTTTATTCCTGTGCCTGTATTTACCCAGAAAGACTGGGAAATATTCTAAAAATGTTCTTGGCCCTCCAAAAAGAGACTTAAAAAACATGCTTTAGAAAGCATGGTCTTTAGAACATGGTCTTTAGAAAAATAGAAAGGAAAGGATAGAAAATGTTTGCATCCACAGATAGAAGAATTAGTTTCTCTGTTCTGTCAAGATTCAGATTAGAGGATGTACATATATGAACGATGATCATCTTAATATCCATATTTATAATGAAAACTTCTGCTAGTGATGACTAGACTAATGCAGCTGCTATATTCATAACTGTTGTAATGTGTCTCAGAGCCCAGATTTTCTCACTAAAGTTGCGTTATTTAGGGCCAGACAAGAAAGCTACAATTCATGAGACAATAATAATTTTCTCTTTAAAAAATGAATGAACATGAGTATATATGCCTGTTGGCTTATTATTTTAAAATAGCTCAAGTCAAATCTTTATACCTTCAAGTGCTATTTTTTTTCTGAAAATTCTGTGACTTAACAAATGCTACTTTAAAAATTTAAGAGTTCAAAATCAGATCCACTCTAAACTGTATCTGCCTTTTCTTTACTTGTATGAGCCTCCATCTCTATGTGTTATAAATTTCAGCTGAAACCAAGAGTGTATTTCAAAGTAAAGTTGAGGAAAGAATTTTGCTTGAGTCCTCAAATAGTATGGGGCCCTCGCAGACCTGTTTATTACTACCCAAACGAGCAACCAGCAGGACTGTTTACCCTCACACAGGGCTTCTTGTACAGCAGCAATTTCTATCCAAGAACTTGTGACAACATCCATTTGCACTCCAGGCTTCCCTGCTTTTCCCATATAACTTTCTTCTGTCAGCCCATCACCAACAGCACAGTGAAAAGAGGTGCCAAGTACGTCATGTTGCCAAAATATCCAAATTGACACAGCACATGTCTAGTTTTTGCTACTTCCCTTAGCTAGTTGATTCCCTTAGGGGTCCAAAGGCCACTGGGGATTTTGACATGGGATGTGCTTGTGGACAGAAGAAGGGCCCTCAGCAGGACAGTTCTTTGACACAATACAAAAAGGGAAGAAGGAAAAAGATGATTAAAATAAGAATAAAGAAAAAAAAGGGCAGAAGGAGAGGACATTCTGCTCCCAACACTTTTGGGAGAATATAATTCTAGTTACCGTCATTTTTGTCTTTAATCTTCTTTCAACTTGCATGAAATCTGTACACCAGAATCAGATTAATATACTAAGAACAGGCATATAGTAAAATACCTGTTTATCTCCAGATTCTTTTCCAAGTTTTCATGCATTAACACCTGTAACTCATGTGTTAACCACAGCAACTCTTGAGGTAAGTATGATTATAGATCCCTGTTTTTCAGATGATGATATTGAGGGTCAGGTCAGAGAGGTTAGCAACCACTTCCTGCTTTGCTGTCTTTCTTCTTGTCTTCTCAAAAATATTTTATTTTTATGTGAAAAATCTCTGCTACTGACCAAGTCTTCAGAAACTTCTTCCTCACTCCGTCTACTCGCTCTCACCTTTCCCCTCTCAGGCAGTGCTGTTTCTGGGCCCCGTATCATCCTCACGGTCCTGCACAGCCTCAAAGCCTTAATAGCTTTTCCTGTACTCTTCATTTGGTCCACTGGCCATGAGGGCAATTGCACATATTCATCATGAAATGAGTCAAGAGAACGAACATGTACCACGCGAGGAGAGATTTTACATGAAAGATTAAAATAATAGTTTCTCAGTGATCATTCACATCACTAGTTCATCAGAATTTATCTTCTGCATATCACATGACACAGGACACTACCATCGTGGTATCGCTGATTTCACCTACCTACAGGCCAACCTTCAGCTGTCCGATAAAGCTTGTCTCCTTTGTCTTGTGGACATTCTAAGTTGTCATCATTGTTTATTACCCAAAACTTGTTCTTTTTTTTTAAACCCAAATTTCCTAATTCTGTATCACAGCCACTTTTTGTGTGCTTAGTACACAACTTTCCTCTTAGTAGGTGAACAATTCAATGAATTAAACACTACAGTAAAAAGTTTTTCCTGCAACTTATAAATAATGGCCTTGCCCATAGCTACACGGCGCAGGGGAGGGTGGGTAGAGAATTGTCAAAGATGTAAATAACATGCTTTCTAGCTAAGGGGCACGAAATTTCTGTCTTTTCACCTTTTTTCTCCTTCAATTTGTTCAAACTTATTTTTTTGTCACTCATAATTCAAAAACAGTTTAATAGAAAAACTTCAAGTGTTATATATATATTAGTCCTTGATGAGAACTAGAATGTAAGAATAATTTTACCAACATAGAATTTAAAGTTTTTTATTTATTGGAGGTTAATTTTTCTTTTCACAGGAGAGTACCATGAAGGTCCCTAAAGACAATATCATTTCCACCGGGCATATGGCAATAGTTTCACTAATCTAAGGTTTCATTTTGAAAAATAAAATGCCTAGTCCTTTCTTTGAAAGGACAAAATCTTTGCCATAAAATGGTTTCCTGTGGGTCTAAGTTTGTCACATTTATTTCTGTAAAGTGGCAGTTGATCGCCCTGGCTGTATTTTCATTTGCTCTGTGTGGTTCTGCTTCACCTCTGCTTGCAGATCTTTTAGATCTTTCAGGGAGAAGTCAACAGAATGTCTCTGTAGAAATGCATGTTTGTCAAAGGGCTGGATGGAGACAAGTGAATGAGGGAAGCCACTAGCATCTGCTCCGTGAACCAAGAACAGTCTGTCTTGAGAGAGTAGTAAGTGTGTTTCCTGAATCCTTCCATTCAGAGTAGGTTTCTTCACCTCCGGGAGTTAGAGAACAGAAAAATTCAGACTCTCTCCTAAGACTGCCTGAGTTTCCTGCTCTATGACTGAGTCTGGTCTAAAGATGACTTTTAAAATGTCTTCCTTAAAGAGGAATCTGGTCTAATGGAGATTGCCGAGCGCTGGTCAGCACGTAGGAAGAAACTGAAGTTGCAACTTTGGGACCGGTGCTCTCTCTTCTCATACACGCCACGAAGTGCTTACTGCTCACACAAAGCCTGTGCCCGTAAATTCTTTCCCGTAAGTCCCTTGGTGGAAACAGATTAATCCACAAGCTGCCCATTATGGAGGGTGAGCAGACTTCAGCACCCTGCTGTCCTGAAGGAACTTCGGCTCCAAAAAGTCTCAGCGTTTTTTTTCAACTTGATAATGTGGATCTGCTGAACCATCATCTTTAGGAAGAAGATACTAATAAACAGGTCAAGGAATCATTAAGGCAAACCTTGCTCATTGATAATGTTTCTTTCACATTCCTTTTATTAAATGCTTTTAAAGCTTGCCACCAGATAGGTTTATAATGCATTAACATTCCTGCTGAAAGGATCAGCCTAAAATAATACGAGAAAAGATGAAGAGCTATGAAATACTGCATTGGGTTTATTGGCTCAGATATGGAACAAACATCCTCTTTGTGGTTCATACTCTCATTACGAGGTCTGCTTGTGGTATCGAGTTCTTACCACAGTCAATGCAAATAGCAGACAAGATGCAAAGTATAAAGCAACATTACAGACAGAGGGGGTTTTCCTTCTGAGGGAAGATACCTCATAGTGTCGTAATGATGCACAGAACTTCGTTAGCCAGGATGCACCATTTTATCCACTGTATCACTGGGAACATTTCTATTAGCATCAGTTAATCCTTGACCCTCTTCTTGGGTTGTGATTTAGTTTTCTTCCAGAGCATGAATTGATGCTATAGAGTTTAATCTGCATTAGCTGATATATTCTTTAAAAGGATTCCAAATAGGTTCTGTCCTATGTGCTGCTGGTGGGGGTGGTAGATGGCTTGACTGTTCACTGCTAGCATTTTCGCACCCTGAATGTGATCAGGGAGCAGCCAAAAGTTGGTGAAAGAAAAAAACATATAAAAAGGTTGTTGACAGCATAGCAGTAATAGAGTTTTGAAGCCCCAGCTGGGGAATTAGTATGGGCTAGAAGATCAGCAAAGCCGAATAGGTCAAGAAGCAATGAACCTTAAAATGGCTTTAAAAGGAAACAGATGAAAAGAGTGAAGAATTCAGCAGGACACACACTGGCCTAAAAGCAAGCATAGAGGAATCTCAGAAAAACTAAAGCGAAGTATGAAAGGGGGAAGGAAGGGCAAATCCAACTTGGAAGTGGGTATTTGGGAAAGGGTACATTGGCGATCACAATGAGGTATGGCATGCTACGGTAAATGTTTCTGCTAGTGAGGGAAGAAATTGCATAGATTCAAAAGAAGGTAGCATTATTCAGTTTTGTGAAGTAATAATAATGAACTTTTGAAAGAAACACTTTAGATTTCTTTCTGAACTACTTCTTGTCATATGCCCCTCTTGGCTTCTCTTAATGTCCCCTCAGGGAAACAAACTATTTCCTTACTCTCCTTTTTTCTCTCTACCCCGTTGAATAGGGAAAGATGTTATATTAATTGGGATTCCTTTTATTATTAGTAATCAAAATTTTACTCCAATTGTCTTACAGGAAATGGAAATTTATTGTTTTTCCAAGACTGATGTTCAGATATGACTAGCTCCAAGTGCTCAAAAACTGTTATTAGATATCAGATTTAAAATATTTTTAACTTAATTGTGCTTTTCTCTATAGTTCTATTCTACTTTTGTCTTTACTGGGAAAGAAATGGCGACCTGCAGCTCCAGGCTTATCACTTATTCTCTTCCTTATTCCAGAAAAAAAAAAAAGATTTTCTTTTCCAATCTCTTCAACAAAATACTTCCCATATAAATCACTTTAATACTGATAGTCATTTGTCTATCCCCAAATCAGCCACCATAATGGAGACATAAAAATCTTTGACTGGCCAGTCCTTAGAAAGTGTGTTCTGCTGTCTGGGAAAGGGTCTTAGTCGGCATTGTATTGCTACAGCAGAATTGATAAAGAATAGAAAATTATTTCTCACCGTCTCGGAGGCTGGGATGTCCAAAGTCAGAGCGCCAACAGGTTCAGTGTGTGGCGAAAGCCCATATCTCCTTCAAAGATGATGCCTTCAATGCTGCATCCTCCAGGGGAGAAGAATACTTTGTCCTGACATGGCACAAAGCAGGACACAAAAGGGATTGTATCAAGCCCTTTTATAGGGGCACCTAACCCTGTGAGGGAGAAACTTTCATGACCCAAATTGTTCTCAAAATTTCAACTCATATATTTAGTCACATTGGCCATTAAGTTTCAATACATGAATTCTGGAAGGGACACATTCAAACCATAGCATTAGAAGGAAGAATGGGCACTGCAGGCCGAAGGAACAGATGCCTACCTCATTAGCTCAGTGGCTGGCAACTTTTTCCATCATAAACTTGCATTGTATTATGCTTGACTAAAGCAATGCTTAAGAAATGCAAGGCCTCCTGAGAACCGTGTGTTTGCTTTAGGAGCACGTATGGATGATGGATGCTAGACTTTTCTGTACTGAATTAATTTATTAGCAAGCTAGCACTGGGTTTAAGTAGTAGAGAGTATGTGGGACTCAGTGGATGCTGGAATAGTTCCTGTAGGAGGTCAGAAACGAAGTTAGTGGAAAACATATAAACAATTTACAAATGGTCTTAAGGGTGGAGTTATGATTGGAAATCATAAATTTAGAATCATTCCAAATTAATGTGATTGATGCTTTTTTTTCTAGTTATGGGTAAGGAAGGTGGTATTGGAACTGGGTCATGTTGGGCATCTCTCTTGTGGCTACTGTAGAATGGGGAGTAGGTAGGGTAACAGAGGAAGAAAATCAGAAAGCGATTGGCCACTATGGTGCTGAGGGCAGAAGAATACTTAATAAAGGCAGAGTATCCCCTTTTCTTCTTCCACATTATGTGGCCACTGAACAATACCATCTCCAACACATTCCACATAAAGTCTAAGGGGTTGACACAGTCCTCTACCTTCATCTACCTTCATATAGTTAGGAACAGATCATCATTCAACTACCAAGATTTCTAAGGAACACAAAAGCATCTTCTAAAATGATGTTTAGTGCATAGTGTTGGATAAAAGATCCAAATTTATTCCATACAATCTACCATGTTGGTGACCCTTACAAGGATAGCTACTGAAAAGGTTGAAGGACGCTTGCAGTTTTTTTGTAAGATCCTCAGTGGGGCTCTCTAGTGACAAGAGAGAAGAAGAAAGAAAGTGTGCAGGAGACTGGGCCTTGGCTTGGGGGTGGATGATGTTTGAGAGAAAAGGGAAGAGTTCAAAAGCTAGAATAAATATTCTTTGGAGGTCCTGGTATTGAACCCAGGGCCTTTGCACTTAGCCACACCCCCAGTACCTTTGGTTTTGAGACAAGTTCTCACTAGGTTGCTAAGTTTCTTAGGAGAAAACTTGTGATCTTCCTGCCTCAGCTTCCCAGAGTGCATTTGAAAGGCAAAGGTAGCAGCAGAGTCATGTTCTAACAGGACCAGCCATGGGTGCACCAGAGTGCAGCCTGAACAAGTTATAAATGGAAGGACATTTGTATACTATGATTATCATTAAAGAATTCCCTTACATATGTTTTGACTTTTATTGAAGTAATTTAGCTAATCTGAAGTTGGACCTGCAATATTTGGATCTGGAGTTTCCCACCAAAGCCTGCTTGTTAAGGACTTGTTCTCCATGGAGGTGCTACTGGAAGGTGGTGGAAGCTTTCAGAGCTGGAGCCTGGAGGAGGTCTTTAGGTCATAGGGAGGCGTACCCTTGAAGGTGGTTGTGGGATCCTGCCCCCCTTTTAGTCTTTTTGCTCCCTGCCCTTGTGGTGGATGGTTCTGCTCTGCCACATGCTCTACTCATGATATTTTTCTTTTTGCCACAGTCCCACAGCAAGGAGTCAATTGATGGGCTAAAACCTGTGAAACCATGGGCCAAATTAAACCTTTTTTCTTTATAAGCTGATTACATCAGGTATTTGTTATAGTAACAGAAAGCTGACTGACACAAGACCTCATATGTCTTTTAAACAAGCATAAAAACGTTGAAATTATTGAAGAACTAAGATATAACTTGTAGCCAACAGAATAAATTCTATTTGAACTTTTGTAATATTCTTAGCTCTTTTATAGATCTCTGAAATTTTAATTAGTTATTTATCTGCCATTTGTTCTTTATTCTGAATATTCTTAGGGATGACACTGATGTGTATTTCAAGAGAACTGTGAAATGATCCATATAAGTATTATTGCAGTAGTTGATTATTTTGGAAATCTTGATTAGGAATACATTATTTGGTATTATACAATTAGTAATTCAAATCCTCAGCATGTGAACTCTACAAAATGCTTATATTTTTTAGTATTTTTAAAAATTTGTCATATCTAATATTATATAATGTATTAAATTAAATGTAGCAAATAAAAATGATTTTAGGAATGTTACTTTGCCTTGATAATTTTATGAATAAAATGAAGGAAAATAAGAAAAAATAATTATCAAGATAGAGTCTTGTTACAGTTTGGCATTATTCTCTCTCAGCTGCAGTGTGTAGCTTTCAGTTTTATTAACATTTGTGACTCTTCGATAAGGAATCAATTTATATACCACGTACTTTTATCAGTAAGAGAGAAACCAGCTACTGTATTCTTTCAAGTTCGAGTTGTACATTTGTAGTATCTTACTACATACAGGAGGCCAGAAATTAAGTGTATTACATACATATAGTTCAATTTAGATGTGCCCAGGAAGAATAAGGCTTAGAATGAGAAGATGGGAGTCACCAGTTTCTTAGGCGACTAGTCTCGGTAGTAAAGCAGCTAATTGAAATTCTACCTCTAGGGAAAGCCATTAAGGTTAACACACTTCGTGAGGGGAAAAAATGTTCTCAAGGCAAAGGAATGCTACCTTGAAAATCTTATATAGTGTTTTTAAAAGGATCTTGGTGTTAATACTTTTTAGCTGGTGGTCTATAAAACATAAGCCCATTGTCTTTAATTTTTTTGTCTCGATTTTGGTTTTGACTGTGATTCCCTTTTACATTTCCTTGTTCTGTTTTCCTTAGAAATGCTGTGTTGGTCTGTACATTTCAATCAGACAAATAGGCAAAGGGCTCTGAAGAGAGTGGTGCTCAGAGAAGGAAAGTTCTTTTTCCTTCACATGATTTTACTTTTTGTTTCTTCTTTAAAGGAGCTTTGCTGATGAAATTTCATAAAGTTACTCATTATATATTTTTGGAGATTTATATGAGTAGATTTTTCTACCTCCTAAGAATTTTTATGTCTTTGTAAATTTCTCACCACTTGATTACTGTTTTACACTTTTTACTTTTGATATACTGCGAGGTACACAGTGGACAGATTCCAGACTGCTAACCTTTAGTATTCTCTGAGTTCTAAATGTGTTGTTGGCTCTATTTCACAGCAGAATTTGGAATTGGATGCTTTTTCAGTCATTCCTACTAATTAAAACTACCCAGTAATCTGCAACACTCTATACTGCAAGCAAAATCAACAGTTTTTTCAAATTGTAGAATGAAGAAAAAAAGTCACGTTAATGAAATATAAGAATAATTGCAGTTACAGCAAAATTTCGTGTGCTCTTTGGTTGGTATTCCACACATCTCTCCACACATCTTGTTGCGGTGTTTTAAATGGAATATACTCAAGTTGTAGCAGGTTCTTCCTTTAAACGTTGTTCTCTGCACTCCCTCTACTGACACCACCATGCATAAACCCTGCTTCTGAGTGTAAGGGATAGAATTTCTCCAGGGTTCCACAAAACATTTAATGAAGTGTGAAGCACAAACATTTCATTACAACATATTGTGTACTTTTGCCTTTAATAACTACATTCTTCATCCAAGAAGTCTCAATAGCTTTCAAAAATGAATTACAGTAGTATTATTTTCCCCAGCATATAGTTTTTCCATGACAGAAACAGCACTTTCCTAAACTATTGTATTTATTAGCAACCTGTTGCCCTTCGACACTAGTGCCATTTTCATCGACCCTGATCGAGTGTGTATCATTTAAACTTCCTGTAAAAATTATTAAAATAGTTTCATGTTATTGGATTCTTTTTTCTTAACTCTAGGCAACCATCACCAAAAATGACGCCCGCAAAGGGAAAGTGCGAAGTCATGGAACATTACATTTAGTGGAGGATTACATTCTCTGTTGCAAGGGTGCAAGCGTTTAATTGAGACATTTAATGAGATTGGGGAGGTTGTTTCCCTTGAAAAGGACACAAAGGCCTCAGGTAAACCCTGAATTCTTTTGTCTGACCACTTTCCGCTTCAGTGGGCTCCAGGGAAATCTTCATCTCCTGCCTTTATTTTCTTCCTCCCCTAAAGCACCACACATTAGGTATTGTGTACACATTATGAGCTCAAGTACAACTTGTCCTAGTGACCCTGGGCTTTTGACAGTTAGCAGAAGCTGATAGTTGTCTAACCCACAATTCTAAATGAACTTTAAAAAAAGTCTTTAAACCTTTACCATATACATGTATCTGTATACCATACCCCAAACAACACTCTTTTCCCAAATTCAACCAAAGCAAAACAACAAGAGAAACAGACTACACTAAGACCTTTATGTGTAGTGAGAACTTTCAGAATGGGAGCATTTTCTTAATTTCCAATGACACTGGATTCCTACAGAGGAATATCCTTTGTCATGTTTCTTTAGCATGACTGCTCTCTCTTTAGAATCATTGCTCCTTGATTATTTCCAGTGATTATTTCCAGTGATAGTGATTTCCAGTTCAGTCAGATTTGTGGAAATTTTAGGAGAAAAATTATGAAGTTGATTTATTTTTAAAATTTTAAGTGGTTTGGGCAAATGCTATATTTGTACGATCAGAGAAAATGCTGTATTTGTATGATCTGAGAGATCGAGAGCTAGTTTGTTCTGTATCCAGAAATTCTTTTTTGCTGCTGTGCATTATTAAGGAACTTGGAAAAACACCTATCTTATCTCTATATTTTTTAGTAAGGTTATATTTCACTAAGCAAAAACATATTTATATGATTCCTTAAAACATTTTGTGTTCTTAGTCACCTTCCTCATTGCTGGGTCAAAATACCCGACACCTACAACTTAAAGGAAAAGAGGTTCCTTTTGACTCATGTTTGAGAAGTTTCAGTCCTGCATGGTTGGGTGACTCCCACAGAAGCACATGCTGGAAGGGTCTGGGCAGAAGAAAGCTGCTCATCTCATGGCAGTCAGGAAGCAGAGAGTGAAGGGAACCCCTGGGATGGAGACAGACCCTTACAGGTCATACCCACAGTGACCTGCCTCTTCTAACCAGATCCCACCTCCTAACAGCAAGTCAGCTGTAATGCCCAATAATCCAATCACCTTCCAACCACACGAGGCTTCGGGGGCCATGTTAGATCTAAACTATAATGTGTTCAGTAAAATGGAAACTTTTAATCTACAATTATTTTCATTAGCTTTGGTCCCAGGAACTGTTTTAAATTCCTTAATAATTCTGGAGTTGAAGTGAGAGTCTGTTACTGATTTAAAAGAAAGGTGGAAAGGATTAATGGAAAGTAAATTTTGCTTGTTTGAGAGCTTGGGAATTGGGAAGAGCAATATGCAATGACTAGTATTATGAATATGTGTGAAACTTTGTCTTGTTCAGTGATGGTCCATATGGTTTATCAGCAAAATAAGTTGTCTAAATAGTTTTTAGCATTTCTAATTTTTAATTTAATTTTTAATTATAAGAAGTTTATGTCTAAATAATAGTTAATACCAAATACACATTATTTTACTTTCCTGGATTTTTCTTGGAATATAACCCAGTAAGAATGTTATCAAAATCTGTGTTTCTAACCAATAAATGAGATTCAACTGGTTCATTCAACTTGACAAAGTTCTCTTAGGTAGGTTTGGAATAGAAGAGAGAGGAAATCTTATTTCAGTCATTTATGAGTCCATGAGATATTTGTATAAACATCATCAGTTGTTTATAGCTAGATTTGTGGCCTATAAACTTTCTGAATAAATATATATCTTTTGGGGGGAAGTAAGACAGTTGAACAAATTACTATTTTTCTTGCAGTTCAAGAACATCCAAGTAATTTTTAACTGGTATTGAAAGAAAAAGTATGTTGTTGGTGAGAACCCTATTTCTCTGCTTCTTGGTTCCTTATAGTTTTTGGTAAATCAAATAACTTATTTTAAAGGACCATAATTTGGTGATTTAATTTTTAAATTCCTTAAAAGAAATACTAAGTTTTTCAATAACTTCATTTTTATTTTCTTAGGTTTCCTTTGTCTTTATTTGATACACTGGACACTTGATATACATTAATTGCTGTATTTATTTGTTGGGCAACTCTTATGGGAAAATGGGAGGTACAAAGATGAATAGACACAAATTGTGCTCTCTACTAAATATGGTCTGGATTACTGATTGGCTTAATTCACATCCTCTCACCGACCCATTTCCACAGTGGCTTTAGGTGTTACATTGATTGGATATCTAAAATTGACATTTCTCAAGAGTTTTTTGTAGCTAGGATTCCACATGGGCAGTAGGCTTCACCAAATAAGTGTGTCCACATAAGACTTTGCAGATGACAGTGAGAAACATGAGCTTGGGGTCATTGTGGGAAGACTGAATGCTGTGATAGAAGCATTTGATTTTCCCAAGGCATCTAAGAGGTTAGATTCTGCTTTTGGTCTCTGTTGTTATAGGTACTGTGGATGGAGAGGAGACAATAGCAATAGAATTTCAATGCAAACAATTCTTTTGGTGTAGCCAAACACTTCTTTTGGCTGCACTGTTCCTGGATTAAAAAGTCTAAGCTTGATTTACTGGCTTTCCCAGAAATCCTATAAACTATGTAACAATCTGCCATTAATCCCATCCTGCTTAAACTAGCTACAGTAGATTCTGTTGTCTGCATCAAAGACCTGGAACTTTATCTGGTACAAACGATAAATATTGTGGGCACAAATTACTTGAATATCAAGGTAAATAAATTTGTGCTACAGGAAGGTAAAGATAAATTTGAATGAAACATGGGATGAAGAGTTATTATTTCTTAGTTGGATGTTCAGAGACAAAGAAATGTTGATACTTGAGAAACGCTTTAAAACATAGATAAAAGCAACTTCCGGAATGGAGAAAGGGCATACCAAGTGCAGGAAGAACACAGAATAAGAGACAAGCTTAGGAATGGGGTGGGAGCCTCGGAGCCTAATAAGCAATAATGAGAGATAATGAGACAGAATGTTAGAAAGATAAGTAAGAAATAATGAGACACTGAAATATTCGTGTAAGATGGATAAGAATCATTAATTGATTTGCTCATTTAATAAGTGTTTCTTGAGACCCTCTCCTGTGCCAGGCATTGTGCCAGACAGAACTCTGCCTCATTATGATCAATTTAGTAGCCAAGTAAAGAAGAGATTTTAGCAATGGAAGCACCGAGGGCGGGAGCCAAGAAGCTTTCACTGTAGTGTAATGAGACATAATGAGCAGTAGCAACAGGAAAGAAGTTTACTGTATTATATGAACTATAGATTTCTTTGTGCCCATGCTAATCACACAGCACAGCATTTGGCTTCACTATATGAGTTAAGAATTCTGACGTATGTGTTTACACATATACCCTGTGCTTGATGTGATTGTGATTTTGTGTATACATGGATCGCTACCTCCTATGATATTTTCGGCATATAGAAGGAACATAATAAATGCTTCTTGATTCAAAGATTTAAGAACTCTCCAAATGTACATGAGATATGCAGAAATTTATCAGGGAACTCACAGACCCTATAAAACCACACGCAAACCACGTGTCAGCACAGGTCACCCGGCCCCTGGTGACTCCTGAAAAATTAGCTCAAACTTTCCTCTCACCTGAAAGAGGGGACCTGGCCTCCCTGAGAATCTCCGAGTGTCCTTGAAGTATAAGTTTGGCGTGGAGGAGGAAGTTCGGGATTATCCAGGTATTCACTGTTCCCAAATTCTTGGATAATTTAACCGTGTTATTTTTGTTCTTCTGCCCCGTCGGGTAAACAGAATCCTGACTCCTTTACTGGCCAAACTAATAACACTGACCTTGCTCCAGAGCAGACTATTGCAGGTGGGTGGAACCAAATGGAGGTTTTATATTAAAGCAGGCCAGCACCATTAACAGGCTCTTAGGAAGTCCTGCTCCTGATAGTCCTCTGGGGCTCCCAGTGCCCAGAAGTCTCTCGCCAGACACTTCTGTCAGGCCCAGATTGCCAGCTGCTCAGCCTCTTCTCTCTGTTTGAGGTTCCTTTTGGTTTCCTTCCTTTCCATTTTACTCCCATCTCCATTTCTATTAGTTTCATAAATGAAACAGTTCAGTTGTTTGTCGATTCAGTACTCTCTCTTCCAGTCTGCCCTTTGGGGTTTTAACTTCCTCAGTCCTTCACCCATCATGTAATTATCCTAAACATGCAAGAGAACTCTTTTGTTATCTGAGAACACACATTCGTTCTGCTGCACAGATATTAACAAACAGCATGTGTCCCAGGGAGATTCCTCTGTCTAAGAAGGACTTTTATTCCTTTTAGGAAAGGAAGAGAAAACTAGCAGAATAAATCAGTGCCCATTTATGGAACATCATGCCTACAGAATTAAAATTTCATGTTAAAATTGTGTTAAATTCTTAAGTTCTGTTTCCATTGGAAATAATGAGTGCAGGGTTATTAAAATTTTTCTTTAAAAAGAACTTGTTTAAAACCATAAGAAATAAACCTAATATATTAGTCAATTCCATCACAGCAACAATAAAATAACACTTTTAAAGGAGTAGTTGTGCTCAATAAAAAGCACATTTACTTCATTGCCTTTTGAAGTTTAAACTCCAAACACTTCACTTTGGATGAACCAAAAGTTTATATACATGTGTATACAATATATGTGTGTATATAAAAATTGTTCATACATAGTATCAAAGCTTCATATGTAATTGAGTATAGATTTATATATATCCCTAATATAGACATATAGTTCTAACATCCTTCTAAAGCACAATATTTTATTGTATCAAATGACTTAAAATAAACAAAAACCATATTCCTTTTCTCATCTGTGAGCCAGAGATATAGTGACTGCTGTGAAGTCACAAATCAATTAGCAGAGGCAGCAGCGGCTTCTAAAACAAGGGAGAGTATTCAATTAAGCCGGAAAGGTTCTAAAGCTCTTTTCTCTGTCTGATGAGTCTTCTGTGGCTAGTTTACATCGATACCCATCAAAAATCGAGAAGAGAACACCAGATGGTCCCCGAATAGAGTCGTTCTCTAACCTGCTCCCTGGCTTCCAACTGCAGATGTGCGGACAACCTTCAGCTGTCTTTCTGATTTAGGGTTGAATGTAGGCATCAGTTTTGGATGGTCTGTTACCAGGTCAACTCCCTTTTCTGCAAAGATTTCCTCTTTTCAGCTCAGGAATCCTCACTACTTTGGATGACTGTGTAGTCGTTCATTTTTTGGCAAAGAATTTGCGTACCTATGACGGGATGATCCCAACCTCCCTCGTCTTGAATTTAGCAAAGCATTTCTACCAGGAAATTTTAAAAATAAAATTTACTGTAGGCCTTTTCTAAATATGAAAATAATACATTGTCTTTTAGAGAACTTTGAAATAAAAAATAATCATCACATCTAGAAATGATCATTGTGAATATTTTCCAACCTTTTACCCTATTCATATAAATATGTAAATATGTATAAATGTATATTTATAGTCTACAAAGATGAAATAATACTATACTGTAAACTCAGAGGATTTTAATAACCAGAATTTTATTATCTTACAGTTCTGGAAAGCAGAAGTCTGAAATGGGTTTCACTTGATGAAATTAAGAGGTCAGGAGAGTTGTGGGGGAGAATCTATTTTCTTGCATCCTCTAAAAGCTGCATGCCACCCATGGCTGAGCCCCTTCGATCTTTAAAGCCTGTACCAGCCAAGGGAATCTTCCTCACTATAGCACCTCTCTGGACCTAAATAACTCTTCAGCTGCCCTCTTCTCCATTTCCTGCAGTCACTCCGTGATTGCTCTGGGCCCATGTGAATAACCCGAGATAACTTCCCGTGTCAAGGTCATCCAGTCAGCGACCTTAGTTGCATCTGCAGCCTTAATTTCCCCTTGCTAGGGAGCACCACATTTCACAAGTTCTGCAGGTTAGGAAAGGAACATCTTCGTGCAGCCATCATTCTGAGTAGCACACATTTTGTCTCTTGTAAGGAAAAATACAGCACAGCAAAGAAATTGTAGTGGATTACACTGTCATAATGGTATAATTCTACAGCTTGAATTCTGCATTCGCATTACTTACATGCATTATACTGTATATGTGTCATTGTATGTATGTTTACTTCTCCTGCAAAGCTCTAAAAATCCTTAAGCTTCTTTACAATTTCTCTTTTAAAGATGGGACTTCTGGCACCAACTCTATCGGTCTCACTTGGAAAACTATGTAGTTTGAGGAGCGGCGATAACATATGAACTTTAGAAAGGAAAACTTGAGAAAGATCTTCATCACTTTGAAAAAAAAAATCTACACTGATATATTCCTCACTTAGCATTGGAAAAAATTAATGTTTGGGTTGCCGTTTTGTGGCTTTTCTCTTGGTTGTTAACACCCGAAGGATTTCAGAGTATGTTCTTGATACTGGGGTTGCTTTTTCTAAGGTACAAAGAGGTTACAAATGAACCTATAGACTGAACTTTGTATTAGTACTTCTGATCTATCTTATTGCAAACCCGAGAGTTTAGAAGATGTAGTTGTTTGAGGAGTGTGATTCAAAAAATATTTGTGTAGTTTTCTACAGACAGTATACATGTCTCAGAGTTCATTTCTCCCACGCTGTATTGGAGCGGCTGCCAATAGGACCCTGCCCAAACTAATTGAGTGTGAAGAGCCACTCTGTAAAAATAGACATCTGCAGCAAGGTCTAAAGTAAAGTGAAGGAAATGTTTTCCCTTAGAGTAAGTTTCGAAGGAAGGGCAGAAAGGGCGAAGGTCAACCACGATGTCTTGGCTCCAGCTAGACTTACTCCAAAGCAAGAGAACAAACATCCCAGACCCAGTTTTAGCACCTCCGGCTTTCAGAACACAGTTGGAGGCAATGTCAACATCAGGGAACTGACAGAATGAAGCTAACTGGTGTGAAAAAACATCCATCCCAGTCCTTCTGAGGAAGCTTCTAAATATCAGTTGTCTAAACCTATTGATAAGCGCGGATGCATTATTAATGAAGCCGCCGTCTGCCTGGTGCTACTCGGATGGTTCAAGCATTTAGTAGGAAATGTTTCTGTGAAGTTCTGCACAAAGTAATGACAGTGTCTGTCTTAAATCGAGACAAGCAGCTGCTTTGCAGAGAGAGGCGGAGGCACGCCACCTGCTGAAGCCAGGCGGGCGGGCAGTGGCCTGCTGAATATGGACTCCTTAATAATTCAGCATAACAGGAACACTTGGCTCTTCAAACGCGGCACTGCCCCTCCATCATGGGCTTTTCATCACCCTACTGAGCTGCTTGGAGAACTGGATACTAAATATGAGTCTAGGATTCAAACTGTCACAATGAAAAGTTCCCCTTTGTAATGGAAATGTCCACTTTCCTCTTTTATCTTTCACCTCTTTCCTCTTGTTCCTCCTCCATCATTGTTGCCTTCTCTTCCTCTTCTCTTCCTTCCATCTCTTTTCTTGCATGCTTCTTCTGGGGTCATGAAAATGCCTGTGAAATACGAACCCAGAAACAAGCTTTGGGCTCACCGTTCCTTGCACACTTCCGGTGCATGAAATGCACAGCAAAGACGGCTGGGTGCTCTGATTGGTCCCCTCAATGAAGACCGTGTGCTCAGTAAGGCTTTCCCTTGGAGATGCAGGTCCACAGTCAGGTTTGCAGGTGAATCCAACTTTTCTATTAGCACAGGGAGAAAGGAAGAAGGTCTTTGGTTCAGCAGTATGAGCCCTATCGAAGGGTCTGCCCTGGTGTTGCCACTTGTGAAGCCCCATTCTTAGAACTCACAACAATCCTAAGTGCAAGAGGGGATTTGAGCTTTAAACAGTCACACAGTATCACAATGTGAGCAAAGTGATGCTTTTGTTTACCGGCTGAGCAACAATTTCATTGATGTTCTTGCCTGTTTGTTAAACAAAGATTTATTGGACAACATGTCAGGCTTGAGGCTGGGTTCTGGGGATACAATAGTGATCAAAGCCCAGGTCGGGTTTGTACTTTCTTTGGAGATGTACAAGTAATAACCTGATAGACAAATAGGTAAAGGCAGCAATAATTGGCCATGTTGAATGCTTCAGAGATTATATGCAGGGGACTGTGGAAAGAATAGCAGGATGAGGAGGAGGCTGCCATGGGTTGGAGTGGTGCTGATGGTCTTGCTCAGGAAGTAGCATTGTAGCCGAGACCTAAGAAGTGAGGCGATCGCCGTGGAAGAAGTCAGAGGGCAGGCAAGCATTCCGTGCCGGGGGAAAGCATTGCACGTTGAAAGCCCTGTCAGAGAGCAACTGCGGCCAGAGCAGTGAGTGAGCAGGTGAGGGCATGAGATGAGGTTGGAAATAAATGTTCTTAACTGCATTAGTCATCTTAGCATTATAGTGTGTGGCTTTCCCAGGATCCATTATTTCCATACTCCTTATCAATAAAGTCATGAGTTTATTTCAAACAGTGATGTGCCTACATAAAAGACTATATTTCCTGGTTTATATTGCAGGTAAGAGCAGTTAATGAAATAAAAGCAGAAAACATTAAGACATTGGGTAGAATTTTTGGGAAAAAATCTATTGAAGAAACTGACAGCTGGGAGATGTGTCCTTTTGTACTTCCTCCTCTTCCTGTTTTTTTCTAATTTAGAAGGTGGATGCCAGGTTTGCTCTCCAGCAGCCATATTGGGCCATGTGTTAACTTTGAGAATAGAAGTCCTGACAAAGAATGTTGGAGCGAAAAGGTGGAAGGAGTTCTGATTTACTGGCATTTTCTGTATTAGCCTATGTGTATCTATTTCCAAACTTTTTGCACTTGAGAAAAAAGTAAAACTTTATCTTGCTCTACCAGTTCAATTTAGATTTCCTGTCATATAAAAGTGAACATCATTCTTTCAGAAATACCACATCTAATTCATTTTAGTCTACCTTTTGGATCTGAATACTAGTTTTTGAAAGAGAATGTAATTTACTAGGAGGACAGATATTGCTAATATTTTCTTAAAAAGTATTTTCAGAAAGATTTTTCTGCACTGACGTTCTTTGAAAAATATTTTCAGAGATGATTCACACCCACTTATAGTCTCCTTTTAAACATTCAAAATGAGACAACTTCTGAGATCCTAGAAGTAAAGAAATGAAAACTTCAAAATGTCCAAAAAAGCCACAAGGGACTTTATCAATTCTAAGTTTCCACTCTTTCTCATTTAAAATGTGCTGCTTGTTCTACTATCCTTTTGAGTAGGAATTAAAATAGGTCACCTAATCACATTTCTCTGTTATCACAATTATTCCAAAAATCAGTTTAATAATTTTTTGAAACTCAATGAGTTTTCTTGGCTTTGTCTTCTTTCTGTTAATATTAAGCATCCTGTTCATGCTTGCAACCCAGGAATCCATCTTGTATATGAGCTGATGTCCTTTTTGGATCCCTACAACAACCTTTGCATTAGTTATGGCTATTGACAAACTGCGCCCCCATTTGCTCAAAGATAAAAGTAAAAATGCGATGGAAGAAACATAATTATTCTCAAGTTGCTACCAGTTGCCAAACAGATATTTGATTTACTTTACAATTAGCTAGCATGTTGTTAAAGTCTAACAAACAGCCACAGTTTTAGATATTTTATGGAAATTCTGAGAGTGATTTATTCTCAATTTTGTTTAATAAGCAGATGCATCTTTGCCTATTAAGTCATAGAATTTATTTGCTGGAAGAAGGTGATCATCGATTAAATGTTGATTAAAAATTGAAAAATTTTTACTAAGAAAAAAAAACCCCAAACAACTAGAAATGTGGTTGTGAAGGTGACAGATGTTGATACAGCTCCCCTTGGTGCAAACCAAGATGGGATTAATTCTGTAACGGGAATGGTATTGAAACTCAAGGGGAAATTAACTCTAAATCTGGGCATCGGGGAAGGGTTCTGAGAGAAGGTGGTATTTGAGGTGGGTCTTGAAAGACAAGACAGAAGTTGAAAGTTGGCAAATATAGGGAAGATATTTGGAGAGAGAAGATGCCTGCCAGTGTGGACCCCACTGGGGAATGTGGGAGTAACAAGGAAGCATCGAGTTTCAGAGGCAGGAGCCTGGGGAGAGGTGTGGTTTGAGACACACACTCAGCTAGACTGGTGCTTCTTGAGGCTTTATAAAGTGGACAGAAATGCAACAAATGCCTACATATCAATTAGGGAGATGTAATGAAAGGGGAAATAGGATGTTATAAGAAGAAAACATCTAAAGTTGGGCAGCCAGGTATTTCAGATGACATAGAAACCACGACCTGAAAGATTCCAGCTATATAATATTTGGTGAAAGAGCATTTCAAACAGAGGGAGCAGATTGTGGTGTCTGAAGGCCTGAAAGTGTTTTGAGGGGAGTTGGAGAGGCACAAGCCAAATCCGGGGGCGAAGGGGGTTGGAGATGCAGGTCATTTTGAGCCTTCTGCATCATATAAGCAGTTTGCATTTAATCCTCCGAGTACAAGGAAACCATGGAAAGGACCAGGCAAGGAATAGTGTGGTTCGGTTCATGGTTAACCAAATCACTCACTGATATATGAATAACAGATTGGAGAGAAAGCAGAAATCTCAGTGGGCGACGGTGGTGAGTTAGACTGAGGGTTGGCAGTGGGCTGAAAGGCAGCATCCCTGAGGAGTCACTGTGAGATTGGATGTGAGTAATGGAGAAGGGAAAATCGAGCCCAACTCCTGTAAAGTCCAATAACTACAGAGATAGAAAGATTCCTAGAGAAATGACATTCAGGAAGATTTTAAACAAGAAGTTAGAATCCTCTAAAATTTTTAAGATTTCTCTTCTGTTTATGAATTTTAGAAAAAGAAACCTAAGTAGTGATTCCACTGTAATCAAAATCAAAATGATTTAAATCATAGTCTCACTTCTAAAGACCCAGAACTTAAAAATATATTACCTTTTTAAATGAATTAATCTTATTTAAAAATCTGAAAATCATTGACCTTAAAGAAATATGGTGCTCTTTCAGGCTAATTTTGCAGTTGTAGGCTAATTTTTAAAATTTCTTTCTTGTAACACTTTTGAAAGTCTTCTATATTTCAGTAGTTTTTTTAATTGATTCTGACAATTTATAGCATAATCTAATTTTTTTCTGCTGTTAACAATGAAATATTCATTCCTTGTCATAGTGGCAGGCAAATTTGGCAAAATAACTGAATATTTCAAAATTAATTTTAACCAGTAGATCTAATAGTTTTTCCTACCAAGACTTGGCCAGATTTGTAATAAAGAGCAAAAAAGATAGATTTGTTTTATTTCTGTTTTGTACCACATTTGGTGAAATGATGATCCAATCAATCTTAAAAAGAAAAGGAGTCATAATGTTTCAACTTCACAGCCACCTGTATGACTGATTCGTGACCAAAATCTATTTTAAAATAGTCTCCCACCACCATCTTATGCACAGAAAGTTTTAAACATCTGAGAAGCCGTGTGTTTATAGATATATTTTTTAAAATTTCAAAACAAAAGTTTTCACAGCTCAAGTAAATGAGAAAGTCAGTAATATTTTACTTGACTATTGCTGTTTCACCACATAGAAGAACTTCTCCTGAAAGATGTATTTTTAAGTGTCTTTCAAAGAAGTTTGGATTTGGGCTCCTTGCGGTGCCCAGGAAGTTGAACGAACCATAAATGAGACACATCAAAAGTAACTTACAAAGAACTTTTTTAATATTAAAGTGATGAATCAGAGCTCAAATTAACAAGTCAAGGAGTCCGCCTATAATGAAAATCTTTTTCCAACATAACACTTCATTATAAAGGGAGTTTTTCTATAATAGAAGCAAGTGTAATTACATTTTTATATATAATTAGGACATTATTATCATTTCACCATATCAAAGTTCATTATAAGACATCTCGGATACATTTTTCATAGAGCAAAAATAAAAAGAGAACAGGAGTCCTTCAATTAGACTCATATAAGGACATCCGCAGAGACTGAGAGAGCTGATCAAACAACTTAGCCCAAAAGGGACCAGGTAGAACCCACATTGCTTTTATGGCAGATATTGCTTTTTTTTTTTTTTCTGGGACCCTGCATAATTTCTAATTATAGTTTTCATCCTCTCCTGTTCAACCGTAAGAAATTAAAGGTGCAACATTCTCGACTGCAAACCAACTTTCCCAAACATTCCGAGCACCCCTGTTTGCTGAGCAGGGTTATTCTGGGTTGACACCAACACCTTCCAAACAGTAGGAGATACACAAACCACCCTGTTGAAGCAATTTTATCAGCATAACTATGATTCCCAATCTTCCTCTTTCACTGCCTTAAAATGTCTTTAGGAGATAATTAAAGCAGCTTCAAAAAATAAAGTTGCATGTTTTAAAAAAAGATGATATGACAGAAACGTCTAGTGGAACATGAAAAGTTGGTCACATATCAGGATTTGTAAACATGCACAAATATATTTTGACTTGTAGGAATTAGTATGTTAGTATGTTCCAAATTCATTGAAACAAAATGGAATTTTTCATGTATTGTTTTATAGTGAATGTTGCTTTTGGAACAGATGAAATATGGAGAGTATACAATTGCAGAAATTGACTTTTAATACTTCAGCCTCAGAATTTCTTTCCGGCTTATTGAAGACCCCTCCCTGAGTGATGCGTCATGAATATGTCATGTGTGTTCAGCTCAGCTTTCAGTTGTTCGGCCTCTGCTCTACCTACAGGACGGAACAGTATGTGCTGGAGAAAGAGTTCTTTCTGACCTGAGTAATTAGAATATTGGAAATTTGGCACTTGGAGCTGTGTGGAGCTTCTGTCTTGCACAAACAAGGAAAGGGAGATGTGTGCAATTCTCAGAATGCTTCTGCCCAGTCTTTAACTCCAGACTCGGTGCTCTTTCTGCCTAACTCCATTCCAACAGCATTTGCCATGTTTGTCTGCAATCCCCATGCTTTCAGAAAAAGAATTTTTAGTTAAATCATTGTTTCTAGTGCATTAAATTATCGTTATTTTAAAAATCATTTAATGCATGCTTTTCAGTTTGTTTATAGTGTGCTATCTCAAACTCCTTGCCTTTCTTTTTTGTTCAAAAAGCAGGTTTGTGTAAGGATATGTAAACAAATAAAATATACATAGGCTATCTCCAAAACCCATGATTCCAAAGGTACTTCGTGGTTTCCAGGCTTATAACTTTAAATTCAAGCTGTTACTATTATGCTATTACAGAAATAATGTTATTAATTGGATTTTCTGAGAAATAGAATTTAAGTAGAGAATTTGTATATGTAAGCTTTATCTGGGCTCCAACAGTCCTTTTATTCTTTTGGATTTTTCCTCTGGTAGGTGCATATTATTTCTCATAATGTCTCCATAAATTATACATCAAAATGGGAAAGAAAAGACAGCTCATTTATGACAGTGATCTACTTGAAAAAAATACTTTTATCACTTAAATTTCAGTTTCACAAAATAAACAGTAATTCATCTGTCAAAATTGTTATGAACTGGTTTGACTATTCACTTGTACAGCTGTAAATATGTTCTTTTGACAGGGTGAATTATGTTTACAACTAACTTGTCTCCCTACTTTCTTAAACCAAACTTAGTGATCAGTGGCTTCTGACTGTACCCATTTTCCTCTCTGTAATCAAGGTTGTTTATGGTGGTTATTACTGTGCTATGGAGTAATCTTTATCAGAAAAAAAGGCTGGGGATGTAGCTCAGTGTGAAGTCTCTGGGTTCATTCCTGAGTACTGCAAAAATAAAACACAAAAACCATAGCCAGTATATCTGTATTCCTTTTGAATGTTCGTAAGATGGTTTTCACAAAGATTAGAATTTTTCACGAGAAATTATTCTTTAGATCCAGATGTTTTCTTCTTTCTCTTTCTTACATAAATATTTACGTGAAAAGGGTAGTTGCTATTAGTGATTTTTTAAAGAGGAAAAAAGTCTGTTAAAATGCTTTCTCATTCCTTCCTTTCTATTTTTAAAAACACTAAATCAGCATAGTGTCGTGGTGCATTTTCTCCCAATCAACCTAAAAAGCATAATCTTTCAGGTACATTATTTAAGTATAACAAGTTAAAAGTCTACAAACTATCTCCTTTTATTTTTAATTTAAATAAAATCCATAGCTGGTTTAAAATAGTCAGCAGAAGGATGAGTTAAACAATTATAAGATTAATTTTATTCAACCCTTATCATATGCTCAAACAGTAATTACTGTTCTAACACACAATCAATAAGTGCTTTGACAGAAGATGAGCAAGTTGCATTGTAGACGGTACTGTGATCTAGCTGAGTTTGTGTGCCTAGCAGTTAAGTCTGAGACCATTTCAAAAAGAAATCACCCTATCTGTGAGGGACCTCTGCATAAATTCATGGGTGTTCAGTTGTAATTGGTTTTCAGTGTTCTGATTTCTTTTTTAAATGTATGTGTTGTTTGTACATTTGCATACATTTGTTTATGTAGGTTTCCTACCTTGACTCTAGGTTCTTTGAGAGAAGCAAAACCTATTTTCCATTTCTTTCACATGCTTTCACAATACCTGGTAAAGGACTCTGCTCATTAGGAGTCTTCAGTTACTATTATTGATTCGTTTACTATTGACATTATGGTTTGGGGCCTGTTTGTTTTATTTTAGTTTTGTGGTAATGCTGCCTCCCAAATAGGCTGGAGACTTCTTTCTTTTAAGAAAGTATGAATGCTGGTGGGAAAAACAGAGACTGACAAACAATAATTCATATTAGATCGTCTTGCCCCCACTGCATTTGTCATAAACACATTCTGAGGTTTTGGATGGCTTTCTAAGGAAATGGCAAGAGTGTGCTCCTTATTTACAGAAGCCACATCTTTTCACAAATCACAGGAAGTACAGCTTTTCCCACTTCACACTAAAATACAGGGCTGCTGAAGCACCCCTTTTAGCCTATCAAAAGACTGATCAGACGTTTCAGAGTCTGAAGTTATGCAGATTCATATTTAATTATGTTGGCCAATTATTTTGCTGCACTCACAGGAGGGAGAGGATGGTGACACGAAGAGAATTCCCAGACTACATAAACTATTGCTGTCCCTCCTAGCCATGACTCCCACACTGCCTACATATCCTTGTACCCTTTAAAAAAAAAATGTAACTTTCATCTGTGAATAGAATGGCATTAAAATAAAGTGCAACAGAAGGAAGCTGCACTTGGAATCAAACAATATGCTGAAAGTACTTGCATTTTAGAAATGCATTTTTCCAGAAGGGAACATTCTTGATCTCATCATCTTCTCAGTAAAAAGCCCTAGACACGTTTGTACAACCTTAACTCTATATTGGACTGGTTTACTATATTAGAAGTGGAACTCTGCTCTTTTTAACCTTTAACCCCTTGAGGTTAATAAGTGCATATTCATATTTGTATTTCACTCTACGTGGTGGCTATACGGGGACAACATTTGAGGTAAAATTGGAAGGAAGCTTATGTGCCACTTAAGGGAGTAATTAAGTTTCAATTTCTTGTGCGTGAACAGAAATTTGGTGGATGGTAAATTTAGGTATCTCTATCTATTGCCTTTACTAATGTTTCTAGCCCGAGGTGGAGAGGGCAATATCCAAAAGACTGAAGCAACTTTCTTTTGAAGTTTCATTTATGATTTCATGCTCATTAACATCCTGATCTAATGCTCCAAGTAAACGTCTAACTTCGTGTATTTACTCTAGAAAATTGGGTAGACCCTGGTAAACTATCACTCACAGGAGCACAACTTTTTATTTACCTATATAACTACAGAAATAAGCTTAAAGTTCTTTTTCTTCCGTGAGAGCTTCTCTTAGGATGCTCTCTCCCCGACACTCCAGAGGAAGCTGTGTGTGCTACACGCTCATTAGACCATCTGCTCACCTGGATGCAGTCTTTCTCTTGGATAGATGCTTAAGGACTGACCACAATGCTAATAGTGGCTTTTGTGGAGTCTCAACCTGGCAGTAAAACTCCCAAGAAGAGCACAGACAAGTGGTTAATGCTTTCCTTCTTTCAAAATCAGTCTTTGCTTGTTTCCCTCTCATCCTCCTTAAAGAGAGCTTATTTGCCCCAGAGATTTGGCCCGGGCTCAAGACACCACAAAGCAACAGCAGTTCTGGTGATTGAAGAACTTGTTCTATGCGGAAGCCACAGTCCCAGCTCTGAAGCTGTGACGTCACACCTCAAAGGCAGCTGTCATGGCCAGCTCATCTCTTGTCTTTGCTGACCTTTTCTGACCTTATTTCATCCATAAGTAATGTCTGAAGTTTCAACCAGGAGGCTATGCTCCTGCTCTGATAATGTAATTATTAGGGTCCAGTGGTCAACCAGTTGGTCAAATGAGCACGGAGCACAAGTTCTTCCAAACACCCTCAGCCCCTGACAGATGGCTGCGTCAGTTGTGTTTAAAGAAACTCCCTTTTGTCCTCTTTAAGGCTGTACCAGTCAAGCAGGGTGCAGGGGGAAGGCTCAAACAGCAAAACTGAGAGGGAACCTGAGAACAGCACAGGTAAGGGAGGGTAAAAGCGGACATCGTGCGGACCAGTGACAGATTCGGCCGGGGTCAAGACACTGCAAGGTGACGGCTGTTCTGGTGGTTGAAGAACTTGTTCTATGCGGAAGCCACACTCCCAGCTCTGAAGCTGTCATGTCACATCTCAAAGGCAGCTGTCATGGCCAGCTCATCTCTTGTCTTTGCTGACCTTTTCTGACCTCATTTCAGCAGATTTGAGACATTTTCAGGGAAGTGATTTTTAATACTCTTTTCTTTCTTCTTTTCTCCTTCACTCCCCCATCTCCTTCCTTCCTTTCATGTCTTTTCTTTTTCTGAGATGAGGTTTCGCTATGTTTCTCGGGCTGGTGTCCTGGGCTCCATCAATCCTCCTGCTTTCACCTCCACAGTTGTGAGCAGTTGAGTCCGGTGTGACTCTTCTTTTCAACTCGTTCTAATCTTTTTACTTTCAATCAACAGCTCCATTCTTCTGGCCGGGGTTGTCTGCTGAGAAAGGCCCCTTTCAGGTGGGACGCGCCTCCTAGATGTCGGTCACTGCTTGCTCTCCAGCAGGGTGTTCTGTGTGGGACTTACCCCACTGGCTGTGCTGGGCTTGTTTCTTCAGCAGCATCGGCAGCAGGCAGAGGCTGTTTTTCAGCATCGGGAGCTTGCCGCTTCTGAAAGCACAGGCCCAGACTGTCCCTCCCTAAGCAAATAGGATGCATAACCACATATTCGTGCTGTGCCCATCACTCGGGAAGCCCAGATAGGAGCCTTACAGAGCACCGCCCTAGTAACGTACAGCTAAAGTGGTCTTCACATGCTAACATGTATTGTAAACACGCACAGTGCATTTTTACAATCTGTAGGGAGTTTTTGCACTCCAGTCTTGCCACTCATTTTGACTCATTCATTCATCAAGTGTTATGCAGTATGTATCATGTCACCACTCCATTCAGGGCTGGGAGAGGCAATATAGCCGATTCTGGTTGCTGTCCACCTTTCTTTTCTTTCTCATACGAGACTGAGTTTTTTCTACCCAGAAAGAAACTTGTTCTTCTCAAGAAGTTTCCTCAGAACTTACTACCTAGGTTAAGGAGGTCTGAAATGGCAGATGGATAAGGTGACCACTAGTAAAAGTTTTGGTTGAAGCTGCATTCTGCTAATAGAAGTCCCTCGGCAATGTCTATTATATCACCTTTTTTTTCTTTTAGTGGTAATGGGGGGTTAACCCAGAGCCTTCCCATTAAGCTACATCCCCATCCCTTTTAAAATTTTGAGAGAGGCTTGCAGTGTTGCCCAGGTTGGGTTTGAATTTGCAGTCCTCCTGCCTCAGCCTCCCAGAGTGCTAAGACTACGCATGCACACCACCATCCCTGGATGTAGCCTCTTTTCTTCTACTGACTTCAGGCCTCTCAGTCTGCAGAACTAAATCAATCTTGGAACCAGTCTCTTCTGAAAGGGTCCATGCTCCTTTCATACAGCCGCCAGAGTTATCATGAAAAAAAGACAGCTGATTGTCACCCCTCCTCTTGCTGATGCCTCCAGTTGACTTCCTGTCACCTGTCAGAGAAATCCTAAATGCCTTGCTCATCATGTGAGGCTTTGCAGAGTCCACTGTAAACTCATTGCCCTGGTTCCCCTCTGCACGCCCAATCTCAGCCTTGGCAAAATGGACGTTCTCTTTGCTCCCCAGCACTACTGCACTGTGACTTTCTAGAGGGGCTGTGTCTCATCATCCTCATGTGTTGAGGACATGGTAAACCTCGGCATGGTGTGGCATGCTAACAAGTGCTCTGGAATGAGTGGGTACGTGAAAAAGAAGTTGACTGGGTCTGCTCCAAGGCCTATGTCATCAGTGGCCTCTTTCTTCATTGTGGAAAAGAACTTGATGATAAAGTCATCCCATGGATGTTTCCAGAATGAGTGTGTGAGCGTCTTTGACACACACCACATTCAATGCCTGAGAGAAGAGGCTGAGAATGCTTTGATTGCTGCTACAAAGAGTAAAGTACAATAAACAAGCAAGCAGTTTCTTAAGCCCAGAACTTTGTCCCCAGTTTCTCATGTTGCCCCATTATTAGCAGCTGGTGCAGACCTCTCTGTACAGAGCCGCCAGGAGCCATTATCCCCCCTTTACTATTTCCCTGGCTTCGAGAAGTACAGCAATGCTGTTTGGGCGACTGTTTCTCTGTGACGCCAAGATGCTTTAGAACAATGTTGTGATGCTTGGTCGCACCTACTACCGCTGAGACAAGCCCAGAAGTTAAATTATGAAGCAAATGTAAGCTTTGAAGAAATTTTTATTTAATCTGTATTCCCCTGTTTCATCTGCACATCCATCCAGCGCAATCTGCATCATTCTTAGCCACATCAACTTGCTTAAAAAAAAAAGAGTAAAAAGTAAGACATCTGTGTTATAGCATTAATATATTCAAAGGTTTTTGCTTTCATCTTGCAGGCATTAACAGTGTGTAAATGCGATGTGAGCGCAACTTACAACAGGACTAAATTAGCAGAAGAAAAATGTACTTAGCAGCATACAAAAAGAAGGGCTTTCCAAGAGGAAAGAAGGGAGGAAGGAAGGAAGGAAGGACAGAAGGACGGGAGGAAGGAAGGACGGGAGGATGGATAGGAGGGAGGAAGGACAGGAGGAAGGAAGGAAGGAGGAAAGGAAGGAAGGGAGGAAGGAAGGAAGGAAAGAAGGAAAGAAGTGTATGTTTAGGTGAAGGGGACAACCAGGTTGGGAATTATGTAAAAAGCAGACATTTACCCGTAAATGGGGTCTTTTGCCTATTGCTCTCCATAGCTCTATTTCTAATTGCTAGCACAGTTTCCGAGGCACTGAGGCAACCCTCTAGCAGAGTGCCGAAGGTGTGTTTGTGCTGCTATGCCCTCTGGCTTGGCTGCCAGCCTATTCCCTTAGATCAGAGCCAGAAGGCAGACTGTTTTCGAATACCGATCACCTCACCCGGACCTAATCCTTTGAGTTCTCTTTGGCATCTATTCCTTCTGCCAGTTTCCTCTTCTGTTCCTCTCTTTTCTTCTGAAGTTGACAACAAAGACATCCTCAGGGCCCTCCTTGATGTGAGACCACTCTTGATGTTATTATAGTGTGTTTTTTTTCTGTACCCTAAAGTTGTGCTACTTTTATATTCAGCAAGCACAATATTTGCACACCAGAAGATAAAGAAAATGTGAATATGTTATACAGAGCGATAGTTTCTTTTTAATTTGTAGCCCTCTGTGTTTTTTGATGTAAACCCCTTTCCTTCCCTGTCACTCATCTACATACCTGATCAAGAACCTGAAGGTCTCTCTTTATAGACAACGCTACTTCTATACCTTAAATTGGCCCGGCCTGCCACTTTTAATTTTAAAAATATGGCTGTACAGGATATGGATGAATATGGAATTTCTATGAAGCACAAAACTTTTGAACGGTTTCTGTCCTCTGTGATAGTGAGTTTTAAAAGGGAAATCTCCAAAGAGCTAATTAGTAGACAAGTAGAGCTCAGCCTGAACAAAGCTGAAAAGATAGCACATAACTAAAAGGACCTGGCCATAGCTGACAAAAATCAAAGCCCTGACAGAGAGCTGGCAGTAACCTTGGGCTGCTAACTGACAGGGACAATAAAAAAAAAATACCTCTGAACCTGGCAGAGAGTGACAGCCGTACTGTGGGCTCTCTGAAGAGCACAATATCTCCACCCCAAGGAAGCAGTAATCTTCCAGCAGGCAAAACCAAAGGCTTTTGCTGCCCAGCCTGACTCCAAAAGATGTGAGCTGGCTCCAAGCAACACTCATGGAGGAGAGAGGGAGCGGAGGCCCAGGAGCTTTGGAGAGTAACTTGAAAAGTTCTAGGCTGTTGGTTGATCTGAGAGGGGGAAATGTCTTTCCGGGGTGCAGGGAAGATGTGGGCAGCCAGGGAGGAGGGAGAAGCGGGCTGCTGGAGGTGACTCAGGCAGCCGGGCCTGAGAAGAGCGTCTGTGGGAAAGCCCAACTGGAGGAAGTCCATGCCGGCCAGTGTTTACGGGGCCAGTGGTTAGCAAAGAATAGTTGGAAAGAAAAGGAATGGCTCTGGCTTGGGAAGGATGCCCAAAGTGAGGAATGCCAGGAGAAAAGGAAGGTGGGAGGAGGGAAAAGAGTGACGGCAAAGGCCATAGAGTTCCTTGATGACAAAATAATTTGCAAGGAGCCAAGTCTTTGTATAGTCAGAGAGTCCCACTTAAAATATATCAGGAGGAAGAAGAAGCGTACAAATAACAGTGTTAGGAGAAAATATCTAATTCATGATGAAAAGAGAAGAAGCTTGGTAGGTTTATGTTAGGTGTAGACCCAAATGAGGCTTGTTCCAAACTCTCAGGATATAAAAATCAAGAGAAGTAGAAAAAGATACTTCTTTTCAATGAGTGATCTTAAAATGTACCTGCATTTATGGCATTCTTTTATGTGTTTCTGCAAATCGAACCAAGTCTATTTAGGAGAGAGGCCGAGCCCCAACCAAGTGCTACAACCATGACAGGGTGGGACTTAAAAGCATGCTCTTAAAAAGCATTCTGCTTTGAAACCAAATGTTAATAACATACATTAGGTGGTTTTCATTATTGCAAAAGAAGGTCTTGGCTCCAGACCAGTTCTTTGCTTCTACATTTATTCTTCCCTGCGATGCTAAAATCTGAATTCTTACTGACGTTTTACACTTGAAGATATGATCTGCGAACGCAGACTCCAGGGATATTACCTTAGAGGGAAACAAGCTGCAAGACCAGGTGAAAACCTCAGAAGTACAAGCCCTAGGGATTTCTTAAAAATAAGAGCATATAAATATGTTTAAATTCACGGAAAATGCATTTCCATTTTCTTGCTCAGACACTAGCACCTGCAGTCACAAACCTTACATCAGGAGAGGAATGAAAGGAAAACTGTGTTCACTCTTCATCTTAAGAGTGTCACCCCCCCACACACACACACACATCACAATCCTATTCCTGCAGAGGAACACTTGGCAAGTTAAAAAGCTTGGCTGATTCTATATGTTTCTGAACCTGAGCAAGAAGCACAGATCACTGAAAAAGACCTCTGAGTTAAGCCATAATTGAAGCCTTAGTTGTCAGAAATATGCCCTATAATAAACCTGAGGGAGAGGAATAATTTTCTCTTTTGATTTGGGCTTGAGATTCAACATTCATTTTGGAAAAAAAAATATCAGAAGACAATGTTTTTTTGAATATATCTGCTCATATTTAGAGCTGACTATAATCTAAAAGAGACTTTAAAAAACAAGAAACTTATAAGCTATTATAAAGCAGAACCTAACTAATATTTGGTTTTGAATACTCCTTAATTCATATATAGAGGAAAAAATGAGGATATCCTGTTTTGTATTTGAAGATGAGACTACAAATTCAAACACAGTAAAAGGAGTTGTGAGTTATTTTCCCTAGGAATGGAAAAAGATTTTTGCTGAAGCCATTTTCAGGGCTAAATAAAATGCCTTCATCCTGAAAGTACAGTATCGATATTTGTAGTGCCTGGCCAGGACTCAGAATAATAATAGGGAACTGGAAAGGTTTTAAGTCCCTTATTACTACACATGAGGCTCCCAAGCCCCAGACGGGTCCAGACGTTTAAGCTAAGTGGCGGAGCTGAATGTGGCACTCAAGCTTGGCACTCCACAGAGTTCTCATTACCAAGAAGAAATGGACCAAACGTGTCGAGTCCTGCCTAGCTTATTTGCCTGTATTGGTGTAAATCCATTACTGTTTGTTTTTTATTTTTTTGTTTGGTTGGTTGGTTTCTCAGTGCTGGGGATCAGATGCAGGGCCTCATGTATGGTAGACAAGCACTTTACAAATGAGCTATGCCCTGCTCCAATTACTGCTTTGACTTTAGGCTCAAATAAACTGTCCACAGGAAAAAGCCTGACGATCATCTCTGTGTAGTGTACCTTAATGCAGAAACCACCTCTTCTTCTGCTGTGCTGAAAATATCCTCTCTTGTCATCCTCTGAGACTCTGGCTGCCATTTACCCTTCAAAGACACCCATTTTGAGAAAAAAAAAAAAGCTGGTTGAAAACAATAGTATCTGTCATTCAGATACAGTAACTTATACTGTAAGTGCTCAGTAATATTGTTTTAAGAAATACCAGTTGAAAATCAGCCAGTGTCCCACCTGATTTTAAAAAGAGCTCTATGTGAATCTTACTTAGCAGACAGAAAGACAGACCCTAACAGGCTGCTTCCTCTCTTTTTCACTGGTCATTATACCTACTTGATTGACCAATATAGAGCTTATTAATGAAAATCTCTGCTAAATTGAATTCAGAAATGCAAAATGTTTTAAATCCTTCCTCTCTGAAACTGTGTATTTGTTTGCATATTTAGCTGATTTTCCCTTTGTACCTGTTTAATCCTTGAAATATGTCATAATAAAACAGAATTAAAAGCATACAATAATGTAGCCACAGATTATGTATGCTTGATTTACATAATTTTGGGCAGATTTACCATTTTGCCCCACATGTCTTCAGTGAGAACTTTGTGAGTCAGAATATATGCTTCTTATTTTTTCCTCCCTCCCTCCTTCCCACCCCCCACCCCCCACCCTTTCTCTTTCAATTTTTCTTTGGTCAGCCAGTTCTTGCCTTTGCAACAGGCCTCTTGCTGTTAACACAAAATTATTGTGTGCGTTTTCCCAGTAGCCACACCCTGCAATTACCTCATCTCAACGTAAACTTTCTTTTAAATTTTCTCTTTATTCTAGAAAACAAAATAAAATTTCTAAAAAAAACAGTAGAGGTGCAAGTTAAACATAGAAATAAAAAGCAAGTCTACGGGTACAGGTCAATGGTGGAGTATATAAGAGGCCCTGGTTTCAATCTCCAGCTCCAAAAAAGAGGAAAAAAAAAAAGAGAGAGAGAGAGATAAATTGGCATAATTAGTGAATGCTATGCACCTATGCTGTGATATTTTTAATATTCTGTAGGAAAATCATCAGAAGGTACCAGTATGTTAAGTGTCAGACATCTCTAAGAAATAACAGAAAGACACCTCACATCTTTCTGTTGGTATGAGGTTTCACTCCGGATTAGCTTTTGCCCTGAAGTAGTAAAAACAACCTCTTTCATTTATTTTCATGACTGAGGCAGATAATCTCAATCTGTCTCTCTCTCCCTCCTCCTTCCCTCCCTTTCTTTGCCTCCTTCCTTGCCTTGCCTTTCCCCTCTCTTTCTGTTACCCTAATAGTATAATTTGGACGTATGGAAAAATAACGCCTGAAATATTTTAAATACATCGGATTAATGTGTTTGTTATGAAAAGATTCGCTGAAAGTACTTTTTTACAAATCCATGTACTGCCGTGGAGACTGTGCTTTCTCAAACATTAAAAGTACAATTTCAGGCTTGTTATAAGTTAAAATTTCCCGTGCCCCGCAGATTGGAGTTGAAATGCCTGATGGAAATTTTTCTTACATTTTTTTACAGTAAGGGCTCCTCCACTGCTACAAACGGAGGAAGTTACAATGAAGCAATCTGTAAAGATAATGTTCGGAAGATAACTGAGAGCTAGAGTTGCTAAATAATCTTAGATACTTTAAACAGGATTTTGATTTCTTTCAAAATGAATGGTTGTTATTTCTTCCACAAGTAGAGACTAGGAAAATCCATTTTTATCATTACTTTGTTATTCAATTTCACAGAGTTTTGCTTTAAAAGACAATAAAGAAAATAATGATCTTGACTATAAAGAGGATTTATTCAAATTATTTGAAAAATCAGAGAGTATGAAATCAAGTAATTATACTCAGAACTTGGTGAATTCCTATTTATAAAGAAAATTGTTAATGACTTTCTCCCTAAATAATGGCTGATGAAATTATTCTCTTTATCCCACCTCAGCTGTGTCAACACCACTGAAATAGAATGAAATACAGTGTACATAAATGTGACACCGAAAATTTATCCACCAACACCACAAAAGATCAAAATTTAGAAGGTTTAACATTTTAAAATAATTCTTATTTTCAAGGCGTTTGTGGAAACTGTTGCTTTGAGGTATCTTTAGTTAATTGTATTAAATAACCAGTTATTTTTTCTTTTTGATCTGTGTATGCACAGGGGAATCTCTTTATTCAGTGTGAAGATGTTAACATATATTGCCATCAAATGAGATTTTCTTAAAGCAATTTAAATGAAGATTCTTCGTACTATAGGGTGTAAATGTTTTTTTCAAACAAAAATTAATGTATCTCCACCCATTGTTAGCGTAATATAGACATTAATTATGTTGACCCGATTCACATGATTCCTTTTTTAACCTGAACATAACAGTATTTCTGGTATCTTCCTTCTGTGTACCAACTTTGTCTCTCAGTAATGTTCTTTAAGTAAGTTTCCAAAAATAAACACTTTCTCCATTTTATTATTATTGTTATTTAATTATTAAGTCAAGGCTATTACCAATGGTTTATATGGCATCCTGGAGAATATATTCACATACAAGCACTTAGAGTGATAAACAAAATGTTTAATAGCCAACACGATATGGGCACAAACCAATCCAAGTGAAATCTTGCTGAAAATCAATAAAGGTGCTGACTGTAATAATTGCTTCATGCAACCTGCTTTGTATACCAACTGAATATCAGCCCTGAACATACAAACCTCCAAAAGTAGACTCATTGTCTCTATTTGAAGCATCTAGTCGTTCTAGTTGTTTAGAAATGCGTAAATTACATTAAAAGTAGAGGTTGTAAATACATTTTGTAGATATCCTTTTGTTCAAATTAATAATGAAATATTGCCTTTAAGAAATGGAACGATTGAAGTATTTCCATAAGCAGTGCACATACTAATAGTGGTTCTGAGAGGAATGAGGAAAAGAAAGTGCAAAGGGCTTTAAATCAATTTGTTTTTAGTGGAGCAAGACTGACAGTTTTTCCTTTTGTGCAGTTTGTTTACTTGGCCTTTGTATAAAAAGGACAATGGAGTCTTCATTGAAGACACCTAATCTTTCTAGATATTACAAAGGTTGCCAGTGTATGACAAAAGTAAAATTAGTAAACTAACATTTTGAGTACACTTTGTGTTAAAATTCATGGGGAAGACAGTTCTTAAAATCACTTAGGGAGTGAAATTGTCCCCTCTAAGCATCCCATATGGGTATATCTGTCCCTTGGGTTGATAGAGAGGAGGAAGGGGAAGCACCTTAAAATCATAGCCCATATTAAATACATGTGTGCAATTTATTCAATGCTATTATATGTATAGTGAAAACTTTAAGTACTTGTTTGAAACATCTGGTCTTTCTAGATATTTAAAGTACACACATGTAAAAGTCAAGGGCTAAAACAGTGCCTTTTAAGTACTTTTTATTACTTCACAGGAATGGTTGCGTTTTGGGAATGGAATGGTTAAACTTGATGTCTTAGAGTGTATGTGGAGCGTTCATGGCCGGGATGGTACTCAGAGAAATGTTCTTTGCCAGTTAAGTGAATTCAAGCTGTCTAGCCCTTGTTCCATATGTACATCTTACTTAATATTGCTGAGTATTAAAGGGTAAGTCCTAATGCTCAAATTATTTTAGAAGTAGCCAAAAAAATCCCTATATAAATGTCTTTTTTTTTAGTTTTGGGGAAGAACCGTCTTCTGGTGATGACCTTTGTCAAAGTCGCTTTGTAGAGCCAGATGCAGTCCTGAGCTTAGTCCCTGGAGTAGTAAGAAGGGAAAAAGGAGGGTGAGGGCTCTTTGCTGCTCTCTCCATACCCAGAAGATGGTTTTACATTATAACACATTATATGTGTGATTATAATCTACATTTTTGGTAAAGTACACGGGCTGACTGTGCACCAAGTTCATGGCACAACATCTAAGCTTTATAGAGATCTCGAAGTGCCAACATGTGATAAAAAGTGGAGCTAAGGAGTTAGCCAACTTGTAAATATCTTTTTGTTATAATTGATAGGAAAGGTGCATCCTGGACTTGAAATTGTTGCACCACCTCTGAGCATCGTTGGTGGAACTTGTCATTAGACTGGCGACAAGGGGGTGGAAGGAAGCATACAGAACAGGTGAGGTGCACGCAGCACGTTCAGATTTACATTTTGCTAGGGCCACTGCTGTGTGCATCTTCTGGCTGTCCTATAGTAATATGTTAATAATTCAGCAGGAACATGGCTTCTTGCTAATAGCAGAGATCTGATTAACTGTTAGGAACAAGCTTGGTGTACTCTGTTCTTCATGTCTCATTTTAAATTAAGCATTATGGGAATACAGTATCTTAACTGTAACTCTGCCAACACTTGTATCTAGAGGCCTGTCACCATTTTTGTCTCCAGTGAACTTTTTGTGACCAAGAAGGGCAAGATTACATTGTTTTCTAACATCTTGAGTTGGAGTGGTACGTTCTTGGTTATCAAAAATACTCTTGTAACTGGGATTTTTGAATTGGTGAATATCCATAATGTGTGAATTTTCAATTCATGGATGTTTGGAATGTGCAGACAATCTCAGTTACACAAGGCAGCATGTTGTACATGTAGACACAGGACCTAGATGGACACATCCAACTGAACTGCTTAAGACTGACTTTGTTTTTTGCTGCTTGTGTTTTAGTTCCTGTGATGCACATATTAACTTTAAAAAAAAAGTTATTTTAAAAACTCAAAAAAGTAAATCAGTAAGGAAAACAACATATATATCAACAGCCAGCATCTAGTGAACTCTATTTAGTGTGTGTGGTGTGCGGGGGAGGGTATATACACTCTCTCACACATACACACACACACACACATACACATACACATACATATGCACATATGAGCAGACAGAAAATCTCTAACTTCCAAAAGAGTTGTTCAAAGTACATCACTCTAAACGGCCTCACTGCGAGGTCAGAAATGGTCTTTATAAAGCTCATGATGTTGCACATGGGCAGTTAAAATTCAAACGTATCCCCTTAGCCAAAATTTACCTTTTTGTTTAGAAAAAGGATAACTGTGCACATGACACAGCACTTATTTTAGGCCTTTATAGTCTAAAATATGGTATGTTAAATTTCTACACTCCTGTTTGGGTGGGATTAGCATTAAAAATGTACAAAGAACTGTAGCAATATCTTTTTACTTACCTCACTGTGACTGTAAATGTCCCTTTCCTCAAGTTATCTTGTGTGTAAAACAATGATTTTTCATTTCTAACGTGTCTCTAAGAGAATGGGTGAGAAGTACACCCACTTTAGAAATAAAAGGAGGCAGAATAGTACTTGTAATGATTACATGGAAACTTCTCCACTTGTCAAAATACATAAACCATCAAAAACAGGGTCCACTACAAAATTCTTCATTTTGTGGCAAGTACAAACCACTGTGGTATTAAAAGTTAGACCTTTACTCTGAGAACGACATTTGAGTACGTATGGTAGCAATTTGCACCTTAAATACATGCTTTAAATACGTGGTTTAAATACATGCTTCATGGTGGTTGTTTTCTCATTTTACAGATGGCAAGTGTAGAGAATCAGTGTATGGTCAAAATTTCAAAGTCAGAGTTAAGCTTGAGATTTCCAGTTTGCCGGTTTAGCCATGAAGCCCTTCCTGAGGGTTCAGTGGCCTCTTTGGGCTTTTAGACACACTGATAGGAGACACTGCCTTTCTCCTCTGTCACAAAATAATATTTAATATGAAAGTAAATAAATGTTTGTTTTAAAAAATTAAAATAATTTTCCATTATAGTAGTCCAATGTCTTTTGAGATAATCCTGTTAGCCTTAATTTTTGTAGGCAAAGGTGAGCATATCATGATTTGCTCTAAGTAATTATTTTCAATATTTGATCATTGCATCAAGTGATGGGTGCATAAGTCACAGATTTGATTATGATGGATTTGATTAAGTTTGCTCATAGCAAACACCAACAATAGCTGTCCTCTGCACTGGGTTGAAAACATTGTAAAAGCCAGCAGCTGTTCAATATAAGGGGCTAATTTTGCATAATGGGCATCTAATTTGAGAACAACGTAAAGCACATTTCATCTAACCAGCAAAGAAATCGATGTGACGTGTTCAGTGTATGTCTTATGAATTTGTTGGTTGACTTTACTGTGTGTGGGGGTGAGAGGTCAGTCAGTGCTATTCTCTTCTCTTGGCTCAGGAGCCAGGAATGGGGAAGGACTCAGGAGTGCGATTCTGCATCCTTATTGTTGAAGTAAGAATTCACAGTTTAACAATGAGACACTGCATTGAAACTGAAGACCAATTGTATCTTTTCTTAATATACTTACAAACTATCACAAGAATTGTTGGTTTCAACATATTAACAAATTCCAAAAATTAAGGGAAAGAAAACTTCTTCTTTAACAACTTTTTTCACATTTATGAAACATCATTGTTGAAAAATACTGAACAAAATAATGATTTTTAAGCCTGACTAAATATAGAACATTACTAGTCATGCTGCTTTCTTTAAATTTCACAAATTATTTCAAAGAAGCTATATCTCTTTGGATTTGATTCTCACATTCTAAAGCAAGTAATACTGAGCCGCTTACCTTGCAATCCCCAGAGGCCAATCTACATTGTGCTATTTTCTGCAGACATTCAACTCCCCAGGAACAGAAAGCATTTCCATCCTGCTTATTCATCCCAAATATGTTTCTCAGTGCCTGGCACTCACATCGTTGGTGAGCCAAGCACATGCTTTCGACCCACAAGGGATGGGTGAAACTAAGACAATTGTGGTTATCTAAGTACCTTGATGGTGAATGATGTCATAGGTAGGTAATTGGGTGGCCAATTTCTTATGACTTCTATTTTCTAGTCATGTTTTCTTCTATAGGTGATGTGGCATAATCTACCACATACTGTGAGGTAACACCCTTAGAGGGTTGAATCATCCGGACTGATACACTATCACCACGTAAATACCAGGATCATTTACAGTAAAAACATATAGACTTAGCCTTGTATCCTATATAGACCTTGAATCATATAGACTTAGCCTTGTATTTCAAGATACTGAAACTCTTCATGATCCCATGTTCCTTGTCTTTAAAATACTCACCTTGGGGTGGAGGGTGCAGCTCAGTGGTAGAGTGCTAGTGCTTGCTGAGCATGTAGGAGGACCTGAGTTTGAAACCCAGCCCTGCAAAATGAAGTAAAACGTTGCCAAACTTCTTCCTTTTCCTTCAGAACTCTCTATAGATGACTGTGAGATTCAGATTGAGAATTTGAGCGAAAGTGTTCTTTTTTTTTTTTTTCATGTGGGATTGAACTCAGGGGCTTGCGCTCGCAAGCCAAGCTCTCTAACCACTGAGCTAAATCTCCAGCCTGAAAGAATTCTTAATCAATATTAGCCTCTGCTTTTAACTTCACTTAACCTTTGAATTATGCATCATCCTATTGTTTTCACTTACAGCTTTGGAAGGTCTGTCATCTGCTTATTTGATCTAGTCTCTTTACAAAACATATAAACTAACTCTTGCTTTAGATGGGCTCATCATTCAAATTAAACACAATCACATAGACGTAAACTTTCAGCAAGAACATAATGGTTACATCAAGGAAATCAACGTGAAACTCAATGGTCCATGTTAAACTCCCATTAAATCCACCTGAGCTGCACTCGCTCTTGACAGTGTAATTATAAGGGGGTATAGTGAGGCTGACAGGTGAAGGGAACACACAGCTGGTGGGAGGGTGGGAGACAGGTGTTTCAATGGTCTTAACCTTCCCACTAGGTCTGTCCAACTCAATGATTCTCAATATATTTTTCTTGCCCCACAAGTTCCATTTTTATTCATATTGGCTTTGCAGATGGACACTGAGTAAACAGATAATAATGCCAGTAAAGTGTGTTTAAAATGTGTTTAAATATTAAATACGACATTGACATGGGCCAACCCGGCTGTTGCAGATGTAATTGTGTATGTGGGTCCTTTGGTAACGAGAGGCCCTAAGTGCATAAAGCCATCAGTGGGTGTGAACTCTGAAAGTGACAAGCAGGTTTGGCTGTAGGAAGAGAATCATGAAATCACGGGAATCACATTTGATCACTTATGTTACGATTGACACCGTGTTGTCTTTCTTCATGCCTGTCATCACGGGTAGGAGAAGAAACACGTGTCCTATTTTAGCTTATGCCAATATCTAAAAAAATGTTTAGGAATGTAGGAAGATAAAAGGAAGCTACTTTATGTCAAATCTGGCCCTGCCGGAGACTACTCCAGTCTAACTGGCAACATTTGGTCAAAAGTCCTTCAGACAGTCATCCTGGATGTTTGAAGCCAGTCCTTGTACTAAGGAATGCAGATTTTGGACTCCACTGTCTCAGAACAAAGCAGTAATGGACAGGACAACAACTATACCTAAACTACATCAGGAAAGAATAATATGAGACTCCCTGGGAAGAAAGTAGGATCAAGTAAGTGAAGAACCAAATCCTAATGGTCTCCTTTATTTTGTATTGATTGATAATAATAATTCACTTTGGTCCCAACTACATTTGGTCCTGCAGCTAGATTTCTTCTTAATGGAAAAGGACCACAAATCCTTAGTATACAGCAGCCAGATGAAAGGCTTTAAATAATGAGCATCACATTGTTTTCACAGATGATGAAGGCAGGTGCTCTTCATGTGGAAAACTGGTACATATGGAAAACCCCTGGGCTTACTCTCTCCATCCCTCCCACCAAGGGGCAGTACTGAGCCTGCATGGGCCAAAGCTACCCTGGAGTAACAGGAGCAGAGGAGATTCTCTCTCTCTCTCTCTCTTCTGCAAATAAATGTGCAGCAAGCATTTTATGTCTTCTACCTGCAGCGGACTTTTTGGGATTGGAAATGAGAACCTCATTGACTCACCGGGCCATTACGTTGAGTACTGGTCAGGGGATAGGAGCCAGGGCAGGCACTGGGCAGACGGTGGGCAAGATAGACAAGTCTTCTGTTTTCACGAGACTTGAACAAACTGGGGGTCGCAGAAACACACAAATAATTGCCCAAATGAGTGTTAAAGTGCCATTATGTGAACTGATGTGAAAAGTAAAATATGCAATGAGTACATGTGACACGGTGACCTGGCCTAGGCTGGGGTTCAGCAAAGTTTCACTTAGGAAAGCAGTATTTATACTGAGACAGGAAGCATAAGTATTGGCAGCTAGATGAAGAGTGGACAAGAGTGTCCAGTTGTAGGGCAGAACAAACCTGAAGGCCATGGGGAGAGAAAGAGCTTGACACATCAGAGGAGAAAAGTGGTGATCAGCATAGTTGCTACAGTGGGGCAAGATGCACCTATCCTCATGGGAACTTAGTTTCATCTTTTGTATAATAAAAAACCAATGAAAAGTTTAAATAGAGGCTGAGGGACAATACCTTTACAAGGTCACTGCAGATGTGTTGTATGTAACTGGAAAGATCAAAGGCAGAGATGGGGAAGGGGCTCAGTAACCATTCCGGTGAGAGATGGCAGTGATCTGGGCTAAGGTGGGCCACTGGGAATGGGGAGAGATGCATGTACCCAGATGAAGTGGCTCCTCCTCCAGACCCTACGTGGGCCCATCCGTTTTCACAGCTAATTAGGCCAAAGCATCTAAATATTTGTTTATTATATGAGTAACAATTGCTTCCTTTCCTATAACCGGGCTCGGTAATACTTACCTTGTCAAAAACAATGCAGAGTACAGCCAGGCATCACCGGGAAGATTCAAAAAGTGTAAGGTTAATTTATACATACTAGATGGTAAGGGATTAAAAGTGAAGCTATATTGCTTCTACCGTTTAATAGGTGTCCTGTCTATATGTTACATTGAGAATAACTGATTGCACATAAAAATACAATTACAATTTAATAAGATTAAATGAAACACATAGACTATCACAAATAATTGAAACCACAAGAATATGAATTTTATTTTAGACCAGCAATCCTTCCTCCCTTCCTAGGAAACAGACAGTGGCTTCTCCAGGTCTTCTCACCTATTTTGTCTTCTTTAACTTTATCCCACTCCCACTCTTCCCTGCCAGGTTGTCTCCATTGTCTAGGAAATTCTTTCACATTTCTTGCTGTGCTAATTCCTCTGCTTGCTGTTTCTCCCTTGTGTTCTTGCCCTTTTCCTGTGTCTTTGGTAGTACTTCCTTTGGGTCTCCTGTTTCCCTTCAACCTGCCATTTCTTTGCTGCTGCTACACACTTCAGTGGTTTCTTGCCCTTTCCCTCTGTTCTTTGCTCTTATTTTGTTTTCTACTCTCACTGGTATTTTCTCTCAGGGAACTCTGCTACCTTTTGTAGGAGGAAGGGAAGTGAAATTCCCAATTTACCCCACCAGGGATGAAGCCTGTGTCTCTGCTGAAGTCGGGAGAAGAAGCTGATTGGATGAGCCAGAGAGCAGAGCCTACTTCTGGGAAACAAAAGCATGTGATGGAACAAGAAGTCCTCAAGGCTTTCTCACTACCAAATTTTTTCCCTAAGAGGTCAGCTTTGATGCTTGAGTTCTACTGCTAAAGCTGCTTCTTCAGATATGGGCATTTGTTGTCGGATAGGGAGTACATTTTAGTACATTTTTAATACTGCTATCACCACATGTATGAAAAGTTGTAAAATAACCACACAGTAACTCAGATCAGTGGTCACAGCCTCATACAACTTGAAGGGACAGTAAAAAAATTTGAATAGCAAGTTAGTCAAAAAAGTAACTAGGTATCACCTACCAGCAGGAGGCTTTAAGGCAATGAAATGAAGAAGGTTCATTTTTGTGAGATGGAGAGGAAAGGAAAATTTAAAGGAAATGGAAGATGACTTCGATCCATGAGGTCCGTGAGCAGATGGCAGGAAGGAAGCCCTTAGAATGAAGCACGGGAGCGAATATAAGTGACACCCACTTTGTATCTGGGGATATAGGGGTGCTGGGCCAGGTGTGCGCAGGTTTGACGCCAGATATTACATCCACCCACTCATGAACTTCAGCTAGCAAGTCCAAGAAGTCACAGAAAAAGGCACTAAGTCATTAGCTCACGTATTTAACCAATAATTGTTAAGCTCCTGCTATGTTCTAGGCACAGTTTTTGAATGAGAATATAGTAGCAAAAACCAAACCATCTGTCCTGAACGAGCTTACATTCTATTGTAGGAGGCAGAAAATAAACCCTTGAACAAATATACAACTTATTACTACTAGTAGTAGCAATAATAATGACTAACACATAATGCTTACAGTTGGCAAAGCATTGTGCTTACTATTTTACATGTATTAACTCCCTTAATACTCACTAATACTCATTTTATATAGATGAAGCATGATAAATCAATTACTTTATTCAAGCTGACATGGTTCAAAGTAGCAAATTTATATAATGAGTGTATATAGATAGATAGATAGATAGATAGATAGATAGATAGATAGACATTTCAATGATGTTGTTGCTGCTGTTATTGTTTGGTCCTGGGGACCAAACGTGAGGCCTTCACACTGACCTATATCCACAGATCCCACCTCCTTGTTTGTTAGTTTTTCGATAAGAGTCTTGCTAAATCACTAAATTGACAGGCTGGGCTTAAACATGTGATCCTCCTGCCTCAGCTTCTCAGAGTGCTGGGATTACAACCATGTGCCACCACAACTAAAGGAGAATAATTTAGAGAGAAATAACATAGTCTTTGGGATCTAAAATCTTAGGTCAATGCAATGCCAAGCTCTGAAATATTAGCTTAAGTTACCTCATATACGTTGAATCTCAGGCTTTCTCATCTGTAAAATGGGGATAATGAGGCCTAATGAGAAGAGCTTCTATAAGATTAAAATAAGATTAAATTACGTAGTGATGATAAAGATTTACACAGTCCTGGCAGAGAATAAGAATATGTCAGAATCAAACAACAGGGTCCAAACTCAGCAGCACCTAAAGCAAAATGAAAAGATAAATTGCTTGTGGTTGAATGTCTCTAATATAAGAAATAACTGTTTCCTCAAGGATTTAGTAACTTTGAGGATTTAGAAGAATGGTAAGAGGTTTGGCTCTTTCCAAGGGAAATGGGCTCTTTCAAGGCACCATCATTCAGCAGAGAGTGCAGTAGGTGCTCCCGGAGGGGCCAAGACTCAGCAGGTGGACCGAGCAGTAGCGCAGAGAGAAGCAGAGACCAGGGTCTAGCAGGATGCCACAGAACCACAGGGGAGACCCTGAAGTCAGCAGGGGCCATGCAAGCCCTTTAGCTCACTGAACATGGGGAGAGAGCAAAAGGGCCAGGCCAGCCTGGAGCCTTGCCAGAAACAGACAGTTCCCCCGGAAATGCAAGGTGGCTCTTGGTGTAGATCTGAAAAGAGAGAACTTGGCCAGAAGCAATAACATCCATTTTTATTAGTCTTCTACAACCTCATAATCCTCCCTTGATCTGTTAGACTCACTGTGTTCACTAAGAACCTAGATGAGATTGCTCACTATTGTAAAATGAAAAAAAAATAGTTTTCACTGATGTGTTTCTTGTGGGTTTTTTCTTTTTTTCCGATTGTGTTCTTCACTTATCTCTGCTTCATTATGAACAAGCCAAGAAAAGCCAAGTTTATTCAAAGGATTTCTCTAAGGACATGGTGATTTGGGTTGGTTGTTTGGTATACTAGAAAAACATGAGCCTCAGGACTGCAGAATGATTTTCTTGGCCAATTGAAAAGACTTCAGTAACCATGACCTCTAGCCAAGGTCAAAATAAAAAAAAGTTGACTGCTGGTGTTAGGATGTGTGCTGGCACTGCAGCCAATGTGCATGGTTTAGAAGCGCAGATGAAGAAGTTTTATGAATTTTGTCATTAGTGTCTTCTAACATTTTTGGAAATCAATTTAGCTGTTTATATTATCTTTTCTTTCTACATATTTTAGTGTCAAATGGGGACAATAAGTATTAAAATATTGTCAAACTAGAGGTAGTATGACTTCAAGAGAATTTATCTCTTCCATTGGGACTGTCAATCAAGAAAAACTAATTTAATGCAATAACTTCATAGAAGCAGAAGCATACAATGTAAACTTTATGTTATATGTAAACCCCGAGGTTTTAAAACATGTAATATCCATAATGAAAAATTTGTTTACAAAACCAAAATGCTCTTTCAAACTACATTTCATATCATTAGTACACTTAAAACATACTAGGTAAAATGTGTTAGGGGAAATAAGTTCCACATATTTATCACTATGATTAATACGATTCAATTAAATTGGTAAGTGTTTGTGACCTGTTGTTGAATACCTAAAAATGACTGCTCCTGATACACAACAGTGGTCTATTAGGCACCCAGTGGCTACTTTGGGACCTTTCTAAATGACACAGAACTAAAGTTGCCAATTGCTATCTTGGTTTTCAGATTTTCCCTAGGATAATATCAAGGATTCAAATACTTGATCCTTTTTAGTTAAATTTCCTGAGACAACCTGAAATGACTGGCTGTCACCACTCAAAGTTGAAGTTGTATTATATGGTCTTAACTAGTACCTATATAGTAAGTACTTAAGTAGGTGCTCAATAAATATGTGTAAATCTATTAATAGATATCCCCAATATGAGTAATTAGCACTATCCTCTTTTGACAGATCCTGACCTATGAGCATGAAGCCAAGCTGACATATAATTGATAGAGAATCAGCATTTGTTAGAGTGTTCTGAATCACGGGCCCTTCAGCACAGTTATAATAAGAGATTCAAAATGGGAAACAACACAGAAGAAAAAGAAAAACTTTGAGAGAAGCTAGCCTGTAAAAGTGAAGAGGGGTGTGAGTGGAATTGCCATAGTGGTCATTTTGCAAATACACATATTAGTAGCTCTAGGTAGGAAAGACGGACTTATACGCAACATTTGAGCAAAAAATTACTGCTTCATTATGTAAAAAAAGATCAGATTCACATTAACTACTTTTTTCAAACTTTTTGGCTAAGTTTCTAGCAAATCAAAAGCAACGTTCTCTATTTTAAAAAATGTAAAGTATTGGAAGACTATGTCTTCATAGGACAGAATAATGTGGGTATGTGAATTTGTCAAAAAAGTTTTTGTCTTTGAAAAAGTTACTTTAGATGCAAAAAGCCCACTGTGGCTGGGTGGGCTCTCCTCAATCCTAAGTTACTCAGCAGCTCCAGACTAATGGCTCTGAATAAGTCTTTGTTGAATAAGTGAAACAATGTAGTGACCTATGAAGTATCTGGAAAGTCTTTTGAGGATGGAGATACAAAAGCAGAAATACTCTATTTTTTCTTTTTATCCCTTAGTTTATTACAGTCTACTCCCAGTAACTTCAGTGTCACCTAAGCTGACTCTGCCTTGCCAATCTCCCAGTCCCCACCTTGGTCAAGCTCAACGACAAAGTCAACACCAGGGATGGTGGGACCAGCCTGTAGGCCAGGGCATCCTCCGGCCCTCCTCTGTATCCCGGGGCCTGAATGCTCTCAGCCTGCCCTAGAATACCTGGCATTGTTCCTGTGGTCTGACCTCAGTATGTCCCTTACTACTTACTGCCGTCTACTTCCTTTCAGACTGACGTGTGAGCTTGGGCCTCTGTCTTGGATCAAGCAGCCCATCATGTGTGGAGTTGCCCTGTCCCACCCTGTGTCTCACCTGAGTCTATGTCTCAGCCTTCTGGACCCCCAGCTAAACAGAAAGATTGTTGGAGCACTAGTCTTACTCTGCTGTCCTTTCTTCCTCACTAGGAATCACCAGTATCTAGGTTTTCAGACAGGCGTAGTCTAGCTCCCTGCTCTCAGGCTCAGCAAGAAGGTGCTGCTGGTGTCTGCCCCCTAGCTGGAGCTCAGGGACTCCCTGATGCACGCGTGGGTGCCCAGGCTGGAAGAGAGTGGAGGAGGCCAGATGCAGGCCCTGCCTGATCCCTGCCATAGACAGCAGCGCTCCGTGCATGGGCGTCCTGCTCACAGCTGGTCTGTCTCTAGCCTGGGCACTGAGGTGCAGATGTGGTGAAGAACTGTGCAGCCGCCGGAGCAGAGGTCAGGAGCTGGGTCCTAGAGGACTGCCTGGACTTCGAGCTTCATTCTGCATGACTCTGAGACTTGGGCAGTTTGCTTAAAATCTCTGTAACTCAGCTCCTTCCTTATTAAGTGAGACTGCATAATTCAACAGTTACGTATCTTGCTACTTCTCTGGGAAGGGCAATATTTTGGGGTCTGGGATTACGGCCATAAATAGGCCAGATAAATTCCTGCACTGTGCAGTGTAAGATCTGGAGGGGGGGAGTAGAGAAGACACAAATAGATACACGTCATTAGGGAGATAAGAGCAATACAGAAAAGTAAAGCATGGTAAGAAAATAAAGAGTGCTGTGAAGTGTTGCAGAGATCTGAACCATCTTCTCTGAAGAGATGCCATTTTACTAGAGGTCAGATGGCAGGGAGGAGTTAGCTGTGCATATGACTGGAACGGTGTTCCTATTGAAGGAAACTGCAAGTGCAGAGGTGGTGGAGCTATGCCTGGAATAATGGCATTATCTATCAAAGATGGTTGTCTTGAGATTAAGTGGGTTAATTCACTTGCACTTTAAATAGAGCCTGGTACATAAGTATGTCTTTATTAATCTTAGTTACTAGTATTATAAGACTCCTTCGTATATTTTGGCCCTGCTGGCCCAGTTTCTCTCCCTCCCTCAACCTCAGGAAGGCCTCTCTGAACTTTGGGGAACTGCTGCTCTCTACTGATAAATTGTGGCTGAGGGTCACGTCACACGTAGGCTGGTCTCATCTGGCAAGGCATTCATTCAGGTCCTTAAATCAATTTGTCTTCTGCCATATATGAGATGTCTATCAGCAGTGTTACCTATGTCACCTGCCAAGACCCAGTCTACCTGCCACCACAGTGCCGAGGATCCAGGACAACTTTGTGTCTTAAAAGGAGATGCCTTTAAACCCAAAGGACTGCTCTCAACATACATATTACTGGGGCTTATACTTTTGTTAAATGTCTACCTCCCTTTTTGAGTCTAAGAAACTTGACAGAAAAATAAAGAAACTAAATTAAAGAGGTCATCAGACCATCTACCACCCATCCATCATTTTCTCTTGTAAAAGAGAAAACAGTCAAAGTCCCACAGAGCCACTCCTATCTCAGTGCATTCACTACCAGAAGCTTGCACCTGCTCCCACAACCTGAGTGGGACCCACCCTTTAACACACAGACCTCTGAGGGACACTTAGCACCCAAGGCATAACACATGACATGCCATAGTCAATAACAATAACACCAAGTGCAACAGGCCTTCACCTGATTAAAAGCCAGATGTCATGTTAAGTGCTTTGTATTTATTATTTCATTTCGACCTTGTTAACAATTTAACATAACTAAATACTCCACACATCAGCAGGTTGCAAGATCACACCTCTCTTTTATTCCCAAATGATAATAATCTCAGTCACCTTCCCTCATCAACTCTGGAGGTCCAATATCTTTTCCTCTGTCTCTTTCATAAATTTCTCAGAATCCGTGGGAAATTCTTCTTTTCCCCAAACCTGCTGTCCACACCATGTTGGCCTGAAGTCTGGCTCCTGTGGGGCACTTCCTCGGGTTTCCTCTCCTGCCCCAAGGCTGGGTTCCTGCAGGTAGCAGCTGCCGTTTCCCCCAGCACCGCTTGTTCTTAAGTGTGGGCTCAGACAGTTTCCTTATCTCTCTAAGTGGTAAGGAGGATTGAACTGTGATGTGCTGGTAAGACTCCTGACATTGGCTTTGGGAACAAAACAGAGTGATGCACACAGGACTTGCAGTTGGTTACTAGATAGGGCTGCTGTCAGAGTTCCCAGGCTCAAAACCCTTGTGTGGCCCCTGGTGAGGCCTAAACCTCCAGAGTGCACTCATTGTTTATCTCCTTTCTTACAACATATTGCAGAAGTCAATTTAAAGTGCTGGAAATGAAACAGGGTGTCCTTGCAAATATCTCTTACATTCTGAGGACAATCTTCTTTTTTCTCACACCCTAAACAGAAGCGTGGTTATCTGATATCATCTAAAACCTAATCCATGGGCTCTCATTTTCCACCCCAGATGAGAAACAACCTCATCTCTATCCATAGAACCTGTCCCCAAGGCTCCCATGCAGACAGTTCTTAAAAACATGACAGATCACCGTGGGTACTGTTAAGGTTTGTATCTAGATGTCCCCCCAATGCCTCATGTAGTCATGGGGGGGTTTTCAGAGGTGGCTGGATCTACGGTGTGTGATGCTGGGATCAAGGCTGTGACCTTGGGGTTGATTCGTGGTGAGATGCCAGGATTGAGGCTTCCCTACCCTGGGTGTGAGTGCCATCTGGCCTAAGGGTGGGTACACTGGATAAGATATAAGGGGCAGAATGAGGTCACTGTTTGTAGTTTGCAGTTTGCTGCCTTCTGCTTGCTGTAAACTATTTCTCCCCTGTGATTCCCCTCTGCCATGCTGCCCTGCCTTGGAGCTGTCCTATAAACTGAAACCTCCACAAACTGTGAGCTACAACAGAACTTTCCTTCTTTAATTTTGGGTGTGGGGTATTTTGTCTCAGCAACAAGAAGAGTAACTAAACTAATACATTTGCTTAGTTATTCTCTCTTCCTTCATGCCATATATAAAGCTGCGACGGAGCCACCCACACTAAGCTTCCACACTCCCAGCCCAGGCCCTTCTAGAACTCCCTGGCATCTTCCAGTCTCCGCTCCCCAGCTCCACTGTGTTTTGTACATATTACCCTATTGAATTCTCAATGCAGTCTTATGAAATCAGTGATTGCTGTGCATTTTGTCACTGACTATGTCCACTTGATGAGATTGATACTAGCATTAGATTACATCATGGATAAAAGCATCCAGGTTTAGAAGGCTTCGGCAGCTTGCCTAAGGTAATAGACACTTGCACACAGGCAGCACCCTGTGTACGCCACGTCCCTTCTTCCAATGCTGTCCGGTCTGTCAAGGATATTCTACTGTTCCGAGGAACTTCTTAGCCATTTCATTAACTAGCCCTGTGTCTACTTTGCTGTCAGATTTCGAGCAGGCTTTTAAAATGTATAAGCATCTATCTTCAGATCATTGTTCACAGATAGATTACCAAAGGAGGCAAGCCACCACTTCTCCAAACATATTGAGTTGATAACATGCTGACAGGAAGTAACCAAAAAAGGAGGAACTGGTACGGGCAATTCTATAAAATCTCTCAAAATATATTTTAATTATTTTTCATATGGTCAGTCAATGTACAAGTGCTATAAATTGACAATAATAATCCTAGGCTCAAGCAGCAATAATTTTATTTTTCAAAACATTTGAAAGGAGATAAATCTACATTCCTAGGTAAATGGTAAAAAAATAAACAGATACACATGGTTTTTAATAACTTGAAAAATGAGCTAAAATAGCATCTTAGGGTTTCTGAGTAATAATTTGCACACATTGAATTCTTACAAGGTCTTATCGACATTTTCTAAAGTGCCTTTGGATATCTTTATCATCCAGCTTATCTAAATAAATGGACAACACGAGCTTTGCAATTTAAAAAGGCTAGCTTTTTGTAGACAACTGCTCAATTATAAAGAGTGAAAGCTTGCACCTTTTTGAAGCATTTCAGTTTAATGAAGCTCTTTTTAACATACATTTAATAAAATACTGAATAAAAAGCTTAATTTGTTTTACTCTGTTCTTTGTGAGCATTTGCTGCCTTTTCAGGAAACTAGGCTGCTTTCTGATTACGGATGGTACATCTTGTGTCTTGTTAGTGTTTCTGGAATTTAAAAAAAAAAAAAATCACAGGGTTAAAGTTAAACCTACTTCAGGAGTATTAACACGAAAAGTCAAAGATTATCTTGCCAGGGGCTATTTTTAATGACCTTAAATGATATAAACTTGATCAAAATTACATATCGAAGTAGACAACATTCAATGGAAAGTTTTTATTTCTTTCCTATTTTCTTAAAAATCCCCCAGAAACTTGTTTATTTCAGCAAAGATACATATACTCCCCCCATGCATCAGCCTTTAGGAAGCTTTATTTAAATGCCTCTGCCAAATGAAAGGCTCCTTTTATGCCATTTCAAGCCCTGAAGTACCAAAAGGGTAAATAACTTGAAGTATCATTTTTGACTGACTTGGCTTTGAAACAGGCACAACCTTTGTAAACAGCTGCTCAACCGCGGAGCTTACTCGCCTCTCTAAACAGTCTCTCCCGGTCCTGCTAATGCTGGTAACGATGATAAACACTGTAATTCACTGGATTAATGAGTTAGAGCCCACGGAGAAGGACAAAAACCCGTAACTTTTCCACAAACTTAGTTAAATGTCAAGGTTTTTAAAGGCCTAGTTAGCAAGTATATTAGATGAGATATGTCAGTTTCCCAATTTACGACTCTGACTTGTCTCTTGTGATTCCTTATAGCCTCTAGCCATTCTCCTCTTACCTGAGGCATTCTCTGGCAAAAACCTGATGCTTCCAGTCATTCTGCATTCCTGTGTTTCTTCAAAAATAATTGGACAGGCACCTTTCCATAAACAATCATCATTAGTTATATGTGGTACACAGATAAGAATGCCACGCAAATATGTTTCAATGGAATGTCTTGAGCCAGATAATAATAATCTGGCCTGCGTGTTGCGGTTGTGATTGACAGAGAGTTAATGCACTTAGCACTTTTCCAGGAGGCTGAGAATGAGCTCCTTGATGCTCAGAAAGTCCTGCTCCCAGAAAAGTGACATAGGCATTGACCATTGAGTTTGTTGCTATTCAATAGCTGGTTCCGTTTCCAGACTCTATGATTAAAGTCATTATAGGAACTGTCAGCAGAGGGGACGAAATGGAAACTGTCACAAGAAGCAACTGTCTGAAATGCTAACGATTTCCGTAATATTTAACAGTTTTAAAGGAAGGGTTTTAACTTAATGAAGATCAACCTAAATTGTAAAGCTGCAAGCTTCCAATATTTTCTGAGTGGTTACCACCATGTCCCTCTTGGGGTTTCGTTGCCTTTTTTTCTTTTAAAAACCTTCTTTAAAAAAATCTGAAATGAAAGCCAAAAAACCTTTATACTTACGGCTATGAGCGAAATTTATGAGAAAAATGAATTAATATCTTTCAAGGGTCTTTTCCTAAAAGTATATTTGTATTATGTGGAAAAGACTGATGAAATGGAAGTTTAAACTGAGTAAAATAAAAGTATATCATTTGGAAAATTTCACCTATTATTTTTATATTCAAAAACTGTGATAACTATAATATTCAGCTGAACACAGTATTTCCAATCCCATGATAATTCTGGACATTTTTGTAAATTGCTTCTAGATATATTTTTTCTAAAATTAAAATTAAAATTTTGATTTATAGTTAAGATTGGTTACTGTTTTGTAACTTTGTATATACATCATTTGATCTATAGACTACTAAAATTCTAAATTGAACACTTTCAGAGCTCATTAATTTAAAAGAAGTAGATTCTGAAAATATACGCCAAGTGTTTATTGGCACTATTACACTGTCAATATATGTTTTTGCTTGTTTGTACTGTGTTTAAAGCCAAATGGGAATTCTGAGATGCTATTAAAGACCAAAGGAACCTATGGAGACCTAATAACTAAATGTAATGTGGTGTCCTGAATCAGAGCTTGAAACAGAAAAGAGACTTTAAGAAAAAAACTAGTAAATTCAAATAAAGTATAAAGTTCAGTTAACCTATAGTGGTTCCTTAATTGTGACAAATATACCATGTAATTAGGGTTCCACTGGGGAATCTGTATATTAAGAAGATGTTTTGTTGTTTAACTGCAATTCAAATTTAACTGCATTTCCTATTTTTTTTATCAGTTAAATTTGGCCACTCTGATGGTAATGATAAATGTTCAAAAATAGGAGAAACCACATGAGCTGTACACAGGAACTCCCTTTAATATCCTTGCCACTTTTCTGTAAACCTAAACTTGTTCTAAAATAAAAAGTGCCTTTAAACTTTAAGAGCCAATGAAAAAATATATAGCCCATGAAATGTATTTGGTTTTAATATTTTTAGTTGGAGAATTTTAAACACCTAAGAAAGATTAAATTCTGATGCCAGCCTTAGCTTCGTGTTTGTCCCCAATATGTAAACAAGTTTGCCCTTTAAAAAAAAATGTATGCTCTAACCCCATTTGTCAGTGAGAAGAGAACCTGATAGAATAATACAAACAGTAATATTCTATTTATTTTTCTTTCCTCACCTGCTATGCCCAGGTTTTGACATTAGAAATATTGTGTTTGATATTTTCTGCATTAAAAACCACTTTAGGCTTTGCTTCCATTTTACTTCCAGTCAAAAAGATCAGAAAAAGCTCAAGTCACACAGTGAGAAACTTTATCCACTGAATGAGACATTATCCATTCCACTAGACTGCAAATCAAAGAGTATCTCTTAGGCTGCTTAAAAATTCATTTTAAAATCTGATCCTGATTGTACTTTTATGGTAATTTCATACCATCAATCATTCTTTTACCTTTAGTCTCTGGGTCCACTGCTCTCCCAATAGATCTCATTCACTCTACCTCATTATAATTCTTAAGGTGAGAAAACAGGGTAAGAAACCTTAACAGAAAATGAGAGAAAGATGTAAATTTCTTGAGAAAAGTCAGATTCACTAAGAAGCAGAGCTAATGATATGTTCTAATCTTTTTTTTTTTTTTGTAATTAAAATATGGGAGGGAAACACGTACCCCTCCAAAAAAAAGTCTCCCATGCAAATAACATAGTCCTAATCTGTGTTCAATCTCGATTTTATACTTTGTAGTTTTTAGCAGTGAGAATGCTGGCTTGTTTGAAGTGAACATTTGAGTGAACTTTGCCATTTGAAGTGAACAAAAGAAATATTTTTAAAACCCTCCAGAACTTCTTTTCTACTGCGAGATGTTTGCCTGTCCTTGACCCAGGCCAACTCCTTTGTAATTGTATCTTCAGTAAACAAATGTCAGAGTGTGAATTATGAGAAGGCAGCTACAAGCCACACAGAGCAGGACCCTCTCTAGGTATATAAGTTCATGTAGAATTATGGGAAATCAATAACACAACTTTGGTTATTATTCTCCATTTGGCAATGTGTATGTGCCTACTTCCACTAATGATTAATCACGGGAAGGGACGAGCATGTGGCTGTGTGTCAGGCAGAAAGCGCTTGTGGCAAGTGAAATGATTTCTAACACTCAGTTTAAGTCAAGCATTCATTCAGCCTTTTCAGCATGATTCAATTTTACTAACAATAAATGTTATATTTTTGCTCCATTGATTTGAATGCTGACTCCGGTGTAAAGCATATTTCTGAGAGCAACAAGAAATGTAGTAGATAATAAACCCAGCAGCGCACGCAGCTCAGCCTCAGTGCATTTAGAATGGAATAAAAAAATGGCCATTAACCACAAGGGAAGGGACTGATTTCTGTGAAACACCAGGTCCAGCTGCACTGCTGCTTCTAATGTCTTTAACAAAATGTTGCCATAAACCACAGAATGCCAATAATAGCAATAATCCCTCCAAAATGGGTTGTTACCAGCAGTTAGTGACCAGTTTCTTAGTTAATGGCCTGAGGGGAAAGGCTTGAAGAAAGCTGTATTCACTATTTCCTCCCAGGCAATTTAACTGGGTGCATTAAACTGCATTTTCATTGGGATTTCACAATATTTGTGCTCTGACAAGGCCCTCATCTTAAGGTCTTTTGATTAAAACTCCATCTCCACAGTCTTTGGAAGCTCAAATAAGTTCTGGATCTAACTGTGGGAGAGGGATAATTAAAGTCTCTTAACTAAAATGTAATTAACAATCTGAAATATATAAAAATCTATATGCCCCTAAAATCATACCAGGTTTCTTTGTTCATGATTTAATCTGTGTGCCATTGATGGAGTGAGCTGACCCTGCGCTCCTTCATTTCCACGTGGAGTTGATAATCCTGCTGTCGGCCTCCCAGGGTGGTTGTGAGGATCAAAGGCGATTTTATTTGTGAAAACTAGCTGGCACCCTCACTGCACCAGGCAAGGATGGCCAGCTCGCCCCTCTCCCTCATCAGGAGTAAAACAGTGTGCTCTGCTGACGGAGCTAACTGGTTAATTCTCCCAGATGCCTAGAGGGTTAAATTTTAACTCTATATTGCAACCAGGGTTTGAGGGTGGGAGGGGAGTGGAGGCCAAAGAAATGAGTTTTCAGTAACTGCTTCTAGCAAAAACCTGAAACCGTTCAAATCTAGATTGAAAATCTAAGATTGAAGGGATTTAACTTCTAGGATTTAAAATATACCAACTCCACTTCTTTTGAAAATGTAGTTTTTTTCTGATGTCATGAAACATCTGATTTTTAAAGAATAGTTTCTGTTAGAAATAAATTATACCTAGTGTGCAAATCAGCTCAGCCCTGCAGACTCGGGACTGAAAGGGATAAGGAGTTTTAAAATTTCACATGTCAAAAAATAAGAATGTTACAATAATTCATATTGGGATGAGCTTCCCAACACTCTTCTTATTTGGTATGCTAGTGTACATGACCACTGAGGTATTTTATTAATAAATGAAATAACAAATAAATACATTTCAGGTGATAATCTGGTATACTGTCATTGAACTGTTCATAATTATGTAATAATAATGGATTGAACAACTGCCTCTGAGGAAGTTCAAAATAATATTTTATATGCCACCTTTTTGGATACATTGTTTTTCCTCATCACACATAAAATAATTTCTTCTCCTGAATCATATTTTATATATGTAGTCAATACATTAAAACAAGGCATGGCTACCAAAACACTTTTCATCTTTCAACATTTTAATCATAGGAATACACATCTAGATTTAAACTAAGATGTTCTGACACTATTTATCTATCAATCATAAATCATTCAGAAACCTGAATAGGTTACATAGTATTATTTAATTCATCCACTTCCAGGTTCTATTGGTTTTAAGTGAAGTGTCTCAAGTGCTCATTAATTGCAAACATTAACCTAACTTTATAAATAAAGGCCAAAATGATTGACATTACAAAGAAAATGCACAGACACAGGTTTGCTCCGACTCAGGACTCATCAGACCCCTGCTTTCTTAGATTACAAATACTTTCATATGCACACTGAGAGGACAAAGGTAAAAAGCATTCTCTCTCTCTCTCTCTCTCTCTCTCTCTCTCCTTCTCTCCCTCTCCCTCCCTCCCTCCTTCCCTCTCCACCCCTCTCTCTCACACAGTATATTCTATTATATATATATTTTCTGTATTAAAAAAATCAAAGAATGTGAGCAAAGTCTTATAAAGTAAAGGTATCGAATTGAAATTACATTTTGGGGAAAATATACACTTGAAATCTGAGGTTGTTTTTTTCCTAATATCCAAAGTTCAAGCTGTGTCTAGCACCTAATGCCTTTTAAAGGATCTTGGAAAAATGATGGAGGGTGAGCTTTTTCACTTTTTCCCCAGAAAGGGGCTTATTAAGAATTGATGGACCCATGTAGAGCTTGGATGGTGAAGACACTGCCCACGATGAGGGCAGCTGCAGGGGCAGGATAGCAAGGAGCCCCGCAGCATCACAGAACACCTTGCCACAGGAGGAAGGTGGTACTGGACCTGCTTCCCTCTAGTCTGTCTGGTCTCCCCCACTCCTAAAATGACCAGCTTCTGCATATCTAAATTACTGCGACAGACACAGCTTTTCCTCCTGTGATGCTCCTCAGAAAAGGGTGTAAAAAGATCTCCTTGAAATGCAAAGCATAAAGTCTTGTTGCTGCAGGGGACAAAGAAGGTTGTCCTCCATGTGGGGATGGACAGAGAAAAGAGAAACTGTGGGTACAGGAAACCAACTTAGCGCTCTTCAAGTATTTCTTCATATGACCAGCAATTTTGCCAGTCAATACATCTTTTAGCAATGTTATATAGATTTTAAATTAAAAGTGCTAAACTCCTTGCAAGGAAGATGAGCAAGAGTCCCACAATGACCACATCTTGAAAGAATAAGAAATATGGAAGGAAAATATGATGTCTTGCACATGAAATATAATATAATTCAGATTTACCAACTTACTTTTATTTGACATGGTACTAACTTGCTATACACTAAAGGAGTAATCAAAGAGGTCCAAGGAAGGGTAAGAGCACAGATTCTTTTGGGGGACGCTGTGTGTCTGTGCGAACTCCTGAATGTTGCCATTGGTGGGAGGGAGTGATGGAAGATGAAGGGGCAGAGGAGGAAAACACTGATTGTAGTGTTAGCTATTTCTCATCTGCTCTTTAGTTCTCAACTATAAGGGGTTATCTCTGCCTATTATAGTCTCCACCTTACAGTCATCAAGCCATAGAACATGTAGGTAACCAAGTTAGTAACCAAAGTAACGAGTGCTGACGTTGAAAGTTGTTGGAAGCTTGAAACTCAGTGTGCTGATGGGGAGTGGTAGGGAGGCCTTAGGGCACACCCTTGAAGGGTTTGTAGGACCCAGTCTCTCCCTGGCTTCCTGTTTTTGATGTGACCCCTCGATCTTACATGTATTCTCCCCGTGATGGGACGCAGCTGAGTGGGTGCCCGCCAGAGACGAGTTGATGCCAGTGCCATGCCCTTGAACCTCCAAAACTATGAGCTGAATAAGCATCTTTCCTTCGCAAAGTTAGCCTGGTTCAAAGATTTCATTGCAGTAACACAAAACGGGTTAATACAGCTGATTAAATGACAAAGCCCCCACATCTAAAAAAAAAAAAAAAGTCTCTCAGACACAAATGCTCAAAATCGTCAAACAAAAATAATTGTGGGTCCCGGGTCCCATGAAATCAGGCCTGGCAGGACATCTGCTTAAAAACATGGATAATCCATCAGAATGATTATAAAATACCACATTTTAAAATACTAATTTTAAAGCCTACACATTTCCAAAATAAATGTTATGAAAATATATTTTCTCCCTGACATGTTTTCACGTTGTCCTGGCTGGAAAAGTCTTTTAAAAAGGTATTTGTACTTTAACTAGTGGCCTATTTGTTTTGCAGTTATGAAAAACTTTAAAGAGTTCTTTCCTAATATGTTTTCTTAGGATTCCAGTGTGCAAATTTCTACCAGTCACCACTTCTTAATCTGCTTTTAGTTTTGAGCTCTAAGAGATTTACTAGGGACACACCTTTCTACAGAGTCTGACACCAGCCCTCTCTGTCTGCTTATGGAAACCAAATTGCAAACACACATGGGCCTAGCAAAATATGACACATATTTCAAGATGCAAAGTTATACAGTGACCAAAGACATCTGACATATAACCACAAAATTTCAAGGATATGAGGGACTACTCGGGAGGATCCAGTTCCTCAAACGTGTTTGAAATTCATTAGAATAAAAGCGCATATCTCTAGTAAAGCTATTACAGGCAACTCTCAACATTATAGCAGGTTAACAGCTCCTGACTATAAATGACGTCAATTAAATCTAATGTGCCCATAAACAATGCTATAACAGGGCCAAGATTTTCATGCCTTGTTCCCATTCCACAAACGGGACCATAGGGTTTTATGATTACAGTTTAATGGCAGTAGTCTTTTCTAAATTTGTGGGAAAATATTTAAATCAATTAATGAAATTCTCTCTGCTAACACTACTCCCTCATATTTTTCCAGAAGCCTTCTCTATCTGAGACTTTACTATGAAACTCATTTGGAACTAAATTATTTTGAATTTGATTTCTTAATATTTTATCACTATTTCACATTATGGCTTTCCATTGTGCTACCAGTTGAATATGTTTGAGACTCATATTAATAGGGGCTATTTGTTTAAACAAGAACCGGCAGCCTACTTTGTTAGTAGAACTTGTCACAAATGTAGTATTTAACCAACTGTCAATAATACACTTTTTACATCACACAGTTTAAAATGTTCTAATCACGTTTCTGAAAATGGGAAATTATAAATAATGTTGATATGCAATCAGTCAAATGAAGGAGCAATAAAAGTACCAATAATTTCCAGAGAAATCTCCAGATACAACTCAGGACTCTTGGGCCAGCTCCTGTCCTGGCTCGACCTGACTCAGGTGTGAGGTCAAAAGACACGGGGGCTGCATGTTGGTCAGGTGTAGTTTGTTTGCTCTTTGCACTTAGCACTGTAAGTAAATAACCTGGGCAGAATTTCTAGAATTTTGTCCATATGAAACATAGTAAGTTGGATCACTGTGAGTCAAGAGTTGGTCACACTATATATTATGAAAGTAGAAAATAAGAGGAAGGACTGTTATAAAATCCATAGCAAGGAAAGTAAATCTAATAGAAAAAATGTCTTTCCCAATTAAATGGGAAGGAAATGGTCATAACTCTACAAATAAACTATAAAGGAATGTGAGACCATTTTTCTACGTTATCTAAGAAGGTCTTTAAATTGTATCTGACTTTGAGATTTTACTGTGTGCGTGTGTCTGTTTGATTCCTTCGTTGTTTTTTGTTCGTTTTGCAGTGCTGGGGAGCAAACCCAGAGCATCGTGCGTGCTAAACTAAGCAAGTGCTATATCATTGAACTCCCCTGCCCTGGAATTAAAAAAAACAAATCCTGAAGCCTAGTGCTGTCTGCTGTTTTAGGAGCAATATAGTTCGCATTTTCAATATCCAAATTCAGTTTAGAACTGGAGGATTAGTGCCTCGACAGGTAGTTACCAGAACAGAGTTAGGTACTTAAAAGACTCACCTAAGAAAATGGGGCAAAGAAATTGGACTATGATGTATTAAGACTAGAGCCCATAACACAAGGTACTTGAATGTCTCATTCAGTTTTGCCAGCACAGCAGAGTTTAGGAAAGAATTGTTGAAAAATTCAATGAACAAATGGATAGAAGTTTAGTTTAGTTTAAGAAGGATCTGTGACAGAGAATCTTGAAAAAGAATGTGTTGTTCTCTGTGTTTATATGTATTTTTGTTTTTGTCCCGGGTGCCACAAGGAAAATATCTTCTGATGTCATGTAGACACCCCAATGGCTTCATGAATGCTATTATTTTCTTTTCTGCTCTTCTTTGGAGCTTTCATCAGATATGAATTACTTCAATTATAATTGGTTAAATTTAAGGCTTGAAGTTTTCAAGCAACTCTTTTCTCCCAACTTCTGATTTATTTCAAAGAGTCTGTGGGATTTCAGTGTGACTCTTCCCATCCACTCAGGTTGTCTGTGTATCAGGTTTATGCAGTTGTTGACAAACAAATGCTGGCTGTGTCAAGAGCCAGCACTTTCCTAAGCGAGGTGTTATGATGGCAATTTACAGTGGGCTGGAGGAAGGAGGGATGGTGATGAAGTGGGAATCTGTCCACCCACACTGCTGAGGAAACCTGCTGTGAAACTCACCTAGCACCAAGGGAGCTTAATACGGTTGTTACTAGGAGTATGAGTGCTGTGATGGCAGTGTGTCAGGCCTAATTGGGACCTTCTGAGAGCTAAGAGGACATGCAATTCTAGCAGGAAGAAGTGAATCCAGCCATAAACACTATATTCACAGGAAAACTTTCTTCCAGACCTCCCTCCCCTCCTTACTTAGCTATTCAGGGGAAGTGATCGGTGCATACAAAACTTATAAAAATTTAAACTATTTGGGTGCTTTTGGAAATGAGTTACAGAGCTCCACCAAGCAAAAAAAAAAAAAATGCTCCATGAAAATGAAGTACTTAATAGGTATTGCTGACTCCTCTCTCACGGAAGAGCAAGCCCAGTCAGTACTTGGATTTACAGCAATGACATTTGTGAGTGATTCCAATTTAAGCCAAATCTACCCACCGAATTTGAGCCCCACAGAATCACAACTCTTGTATCAGCCCCAATTTCCAATTTTAGCTAACTCATTTCTGAAAAAAAAATGGAAATTAAGATGAAGGAAATCTGTCATTCCCTGGCTTACAGGGAAACTAAGGGAGGGAGTAAGGTCATCTGCATTGGCATGATCAATTCTGGAGTCATTAAGACCAGGGAGGGCCATTTCTGTAGGGGGCTGCCACACTTATGTCCTGTATTTGTCTTTTATTGTGGTGAAAACACAAGGGCAAGGTAGTTCTTCATGTTATGAGATGACTCTAGGGGTTACAATCTTTATCAACCAATAATCAACAAGAAAAGCAATGACTTGGAGAGGCAGAGAAATAGTCTCCCCTCTTTATTTTTGTGTAGTGCAGTGTAGACCATTATATACAGAAGCTTTCTCTAATAAACTGTGATGCCTTTCAAGACAAAGCTACAGAAAACAAAGCTTCAGAGAAGCATACTTTACCATGCCTCTCCTTTTTATTTGGAAAAGGGCATAACTAATTTTAATAGTCTTCATTGGGTGTCTAGATTTATTGGGGAATTTTGGTGTAATTATTGAATATTTGTGATCTTGACCTGGTTTGCCCTAATGTTTACTGATCACTTACTATGTGCCAGATACTGTGGCTTTAAAGCCATTCATTCATTCAATTTCACAACTATAACAAGAAGGTATATTAATTTTAACAGACAAGGAGGTACATAAGGTCTCATGGCTTTAAAATTGCAGCATTCTCTTGAATAATAAAGCACCACTTAATTTATCATTTTTGAAAAAGGACGTGCATGGAAGTGGAGGAAATGCAGTGTCTGGTAAAATGTAATCATTTCAGACCACGTAATACTCAGGAAGGAATACTGTGAAGGATGAGGATGAAGAAAGCCACATTCCAGGCATAAATGAGAGTTTTTGACCTAGACATGAGTATTCATTAATCAGAACTGAGTGTTTGCCATGATTAGGAAACTTGCAACCGTATCTCTTTTTTCCTGCTATTAAAGTGAAGGAAAATAAGGTTCTGATAAACAGCATCTGCCCTGCCTGCACACTCTGGATCCTACGAGTCATTTGCATGTGTGTTTGCTTTGATTGTATGACTGTAGCGTAGGTCTCCCGACAAGAGCTCTTCAATGAGCCGTCGGCTTGCTCGCATCTGGTGTGCAACTACAAGTCACTTCCTGTGGGTGACACTTAGGACAGGCCGGGGAGGTGTGTCCTGCCAGGTTCCCCAGAAGCGATTCTTTGTTTATCCAGATTTCCTCCAGATCGTCTCCAAAGATCTATCTGCTTGTGTTTTAGTTCATCTATGTTTTATTTACGCCACCTCACTGAGACCAGACAGCACAGAAAGGAACTTTGTGTTTTGCAACAAGTTCTCCTTTCAAGCCTTCATGCTCAAAGAGAATTCACTACAGAGTGTCAGGTGACCTTTTACTAAGGCTGAACACGCAGGTGGGACACTGGGATCAGAAAATGGCTTTATTGAGTATCATGCACCAAGCCAGACATTGTCTTTAGTCCTTTCCAATTATTCGAAATTAGGATAATGCTTGTTGTGAAATAAAAATAAAAATCACTGAGAGAATTTGATTTTGTCACTACTAATATTTTCCTCCCCTGATAAAACTTATACAGATGTAGCAAACGATATTTTCTTTTTACTTCTGCTATATTCAGCTCGGTGGGAAATAATGTCAGCCAGTGATACTAACTCTCGCCTTGGTGTGCTTGCTAAAGCATCCTCATTTTCTGCCATGCCAGCTCTAAACATACTGGAGAAGAAAAAAAAATTAAGATCTCAGCATGAGGTTCGTTCGGACTGTAGGAGGCCCATGAACTATGTTTAAAAATTCAGCAGAAAATCTTCCCATCCCATACACGAGGTTCTTTTTATAGATGCCTAAGGCCTTGAATTTTAGGAGCCACATTCATGACTGTTTTTCCAGGGAGTCCATGAAAGCAAGAAAAGAAGCTACTACAGCTGGTGTCTGCAAAGCTGGGGCTCCTGCTTGAGACTACCGCGGAGCCCTTGGCTGTCTCTGCTGGATTTCACACAACTAATGAATCCTTTCAACGCTGTCTTATAACACCTACTCCCAAAACTGATGAACCAGAGTATTAGTCAGATTTCTATTACTGTGACAAAATACTTGAGGAAACTTACAAGGAGAAAAGGTTTATTTTGGCTCACAATTTCAGTCCCTGGTTGCTTGGTCCCTTTGCTTTCAGCACTCTGACAAGTCAGCATATTACAGCAGGAGTACATGGCAGAAGATGATGCTCAAGTCATCATGTCTAGAAGCAAAAGAGAGAAAGGGACAAGGGATCCCACTTTCCACTTTGAGGGCATGTCCTGAATTACCTAACTTCCTTCCATTAGGATCCATTACTAAAGGTTCCATCGCCTTCAAATAGCTCCATGAGCAGGGGCTGGGGGCAAGATTTCAACCCATGAGCCTTCAGGGGGCATCTGAGATACAAACTATGGTAACCTGACAGTGGCAAAAATGGGGAAAGTTACAAAGCAGTTTCAGAAACTGAACAGATCGGCTCAATGAGGTGCGGCTTACCCATGTGCCCTGGTTTAGCGACACATATAACCCATCATCCCAGCAAAGGTTTAGAGGACAATAAAGAAGACTCAAACATTCAAGGACAGGATGACAATGCTATTCAGATGTTCCATCATGAGTTGTAAACATGACGTTATCTCTCTTTGGGGCTTGCTCTCCCAAATCTGTCTCATGTATCTCTGGTTTACTCATGTGCTTTAAGTACGTCTACATCAAGACTCTCTAAAAGACAGACCGCAGAATTTCTCTCTTTCTTGGGCAACAAGGAACGCCACGATTCTCCACACAGCTGAATGGGTTTGATGAGATTCTTGGGCTTCAAGGAGGAGCACAGCGTGGGTTCCAGTGTTTGAGAGGACTGACTGATTCCCTGGGCCCCCGTGGTTTTCCACAGTGAGCCCACCCAGCACAAGGATTTCTTGCTACCAAAATTAATCACACTTTGAGAATTCAGTGTCCTTCTGGGACCACAATCATTTACAGTGGATTCTAAATGGTAGGTCCAAGGTAGTGAATGGGGTATGAGGGAAAGACTTGGCCACAGCTAGGGAATGGACTCTTGAGCCAGCTGTAAAATCGGCATCGCCAGGACAGTGAGTCTCAAACTGTGTGCCCACTTGAATCACTGTGCAGCTTCTAAAAGTCCTCATATGAATTGAAGAGGAATCTTGAGGAATGGAACTCAGACAGCAAGATTTTAAACATTTTTTAAGTGATTCCAGTATGCAGCAAAGTCTGAGAACCCAGACTGTTTTTCCCTTGTCATTCAAAAGACTTTCTGAATTAGAACTGGCATTGTAATAAGATTCTCAGGTAATTCACATAAATACTAAAGGTTGAAAGGGGTCATAGGTGCATAGATGTTATTTGTCATAAGCACTCTTCTGATTCTCAAGGCTAATAAAATTTTAGAAACTTTGACTTAGAGCTGTTCTTACCTGGAAGAATTCTAAAAGTATCCTTAGCCCTAGTACTAAGGGCTATTCTTCTTTTTTCTTTCTTGATTCCAGTGAATTCTCTTCTACATTCCAGCCGTTAGTTTTCTAGTTTTCTTTTTTCTCTCTCCCTCACATCCTTGAGTTACTCAAGCCCCCACTCTCAGTGAGGCAGCCTCAATTCACCGTGTATGGTGGAGGAAAACTGCAGGAGGAGCTAGAAAAAGAGAGAGAGTTGTTAAGATGCAGATTCAGTTTGTAGGTCACCAGCACACTTCCTGTGGCTCTTGATAGACACAGTTTGATTCTCATGTCACTTATGAATCCTTTTTTTTTTTTTTTTTTGTGGTGCCGGGGATCGAACTCAGGCCCTTGTGCTTGCAAGGCAAGCACTCTAATCACTGAGCTAAATCCCCAGCCTCATGTCACTTATGTAACCCACCTATAAAAATGGAATTTTTATTTTCTTTTTGTATTGCTGTCACAAGACTATACAACCAAAAGACAAATTCAATGACTAGAGGCTAACCAAAACAGCAGAAATGACCACAAACCTAATGTCTGAACTGAAGGACAGGACCAAAGCCTCATGGGTTTGTGTCGTATCCATTTACAACTCTAACCCTGGTGACTTGCTAAAGTTTGAATCTTTAGGTATATCAAGGAACATTTTTGGATTGGTAGACTCTATTGTTCAATTATCTAATTGTTCCTTTAAATATAAAACGTGTAGTCATGCAAGTCACTTTTATTTAGTCTGGTTATTTTTTACTCAACATCATTGTCAATACCCTTAATAATTCATGTACTCCCAGTTGCCACTCCTCAAATTTCTTCGAAAGTACTAGGAAGAAGGAGGACTTCATTATGTATCTCTACATCTACTTGGCTATCAGAATGTTTGTATCCTAAAGGGTTTTTCTACTTCCAAAATAAAACATTTTGAGGTTCTAAAAATGTTTACTGGACTACATTAGAAGAAAGAACATGAATTTTTTTCCTTCAAAGTCCAGCATTTAACACAGTGAGTGCTTTCTAGCTGTACTCCATGGTTCTCATTGAATTGAGTTTTAGAAATTTTATTGCTGAATGAGACACAGTTCAAACTAGTGGATGAATATTAGCTTTCTCATATGGTCTCTCCCGCCCTCCTCTTTAGAGGCTCCACTGTGCTGACTGGAATGTCAATGACTTGCTGCTCTCATTTCCAAACTGTGATTTCAAAAAAAAAAATTATTTGAAGTAAAAATCAAGTTGCTGCACAACACAAGATACACAAACTCGGCAATGGAAATATGGCACTTAAGTATTCATATTAAATCTATCATGTAAGAACACATTTTTGTCTATTTACATTTACTATCAATACTCTCATATCATGATATTTTTAAGAATATTACTGTAGAAGACCAACAAACAACATTATAGCTCATAAAGGGGATGCCATTTAAAAGGGTCTTGAAGAACAGGTGATTTTTGTTTTATTTATTTCCACTACTGATTTTAATAAAGTATGTATAAACAAATAATGCATAATTTTGGTTTTAAGAATGTGTCACAGACTACCAGGCAGAGTTTTGATTCTGAAGGAACATGAGCATGGGGAGCCAGGTCACCTTGAGATCCAGGACCACATCCTACACCTCAGTACATAGTAGGTGCTCTGTGAATGGTTGGTGAAGGAATAAATGAAAGGTGTCTGTAAAGATGAAACACAAAAGGACCGTTTAAGGAACCACCACTTGTCCTGCTTGACTGAGTTGGTACTAGCAAGGTTTCTCAAATTCAGTACTCCAAGAGGTTGGATCAGGTAGTTCTCGGTTGTGAGACAACAGTTGTGTGCAGTTGACAAGGGAGACAAAATCACCCTTGGTTAAAGATTGTTGAATTGAGGAATTACTGGAAAATGGCTGGAGATGGAAGTTATGATCAGAAATGGAGAGATCTTTCTTGTTAGGACATGGTATTTGCACTGTATTTGATAGACATCAGGTATTTTGGGTTAGGGAATTACAGAGTAAGTATAGTGAATTAGAGTGAATAATTTGGCAGTTTGTAGAGCTATTTTGTTTGTTTGTTTGTGGTGCTGGGGATCAAACCCAGGACCTTAGCACATACCACACATGCGCAAGCCCTATACTGTTTGGATTTTTATAAAATATAAGTGCTTATATACTATGCATCAAATAAGTAAGTTATTCCACTTTCTGTGCCTCAGTTTTCTTCAATTTAAAATGAGAACAATCAGCATTACAACGAGGATCAAATGAAGTAATTTATCTAAAATGTACTTGGAACAGAATCTGGTATAATTTACATGACAAAACTTTGGCTTCTGTTAATATGACTTATTAAAGAGTGTGGCATTGTTTTGTCACAAGCAACTTTGAATCCATTTAAAGGTACAACTATCATTTTAAGACAAAACAATATCACATCATTTATTCTAAAACCAAGTCCCTGTATCAGCAAAATAATCACCACTCAAATGGGTAGCTGTTCCTTTTTCTCCTTAAATCCTGGATTAAAGGCTGACATAATCACACATAAGCACAGAATGGGAGCAAATATTTAAAAGGGAAATAAAGTTGATTTTAAATCAGCTTCTCAAGCATGTATTTCAGTGCCTGAAACAACAGATTTAAGGGTGGCTACAGCCTAAAACTGCTCCACAGGGCACCGTTGAATGGTTTGGCTTCTGCAATGTAATTGCTAATGAGCCATAGGTGCCAAACCATGCAAGTAGATGAGAGCTTGATTTTGAGCAGAAAAGTGTCAATTCTTTACCCATCATCCATCCCAAGGCGTGCTTGTCATCTCTCATAGCACAGAGAGAGTTATCTTTTTATTAGAGGCTTTGGAAATTTTCATAGGGAAATAGCGGTAGCAACCTCGTCTGCAAAACCATGTATAAATGAGACTATGCCAGATAGAAGGTATGTGATCCACCTGCCAGTAGGATGAAAGGTGTGTATTGGGCCTCTCAGGTAGAAAGATTAGGGGCTTCTTTCCTTCCTCCTCATCTTTTCTCACTGGCCAGAATGACAGGAGAAGTGTTCTTGCTTTATTCTCCTCCCCCATTTCCCTGACCATCTAACCTCATCGGCTTGAAATGAAAATACCCCCAAGGTTTCAAACACAAAATAAAGTTAATTGTATTGTTTTGCTTAATAATACAATCTCATATTTTAAAGAAAGCTTTCCAGATGCTTTTGAAAAGGTCATCCTGGTTGAGGCCTGCAAAACATTTAAGGGCACAAACGCTATCTACTCTTTACCAAAGGAAACTGGAGTTCATTGAGGCTAGAAGACTTGCCCAAGGAAACAATGGAACTCCACAGTGGAAGCTGGGTGCTCTTATAGTCAGTCCCTCATTTGCCGAACGCTATGCTTCCTACTATTTTCATAGTCCAATAGGATTGTTTCCCTTTTGTTCTGACCACACTTTTTAAGCCCGTGCCTTATGTCATCTCAGGGCAAGTCATCTGCATCCAAGATTTCACTGGCGTGCCAACCTGTTCCTCTGGCCCTGCTTATCTTGATCTCCAGACCCATCATATCAATGGCTTCCCGAACACCAGGACTCAGAACTCATTCAGCCAGCCGGGAGTGAACATCTGTGGGTCCTTGTTCTTTCCTCTCCACCCAACCCATTTCTCACCCCATTCCTTGATCACTATTTCCTACCTCAGTTCATGGCACAGCATCTATGTGATTATCTTCAGAATCATTTTTTTATTTTTCCTTAAAGCTAACTGGTTACAAAGCTTCATTAATTTTACCTCCTAATTATCTCTAGATTCTGTATCTTCTCTGTCTGCTCTTCTACTGCTTTAGTTCAGGTCTTCATCATCTGTTTTCTCCCTGAACTCTTACAAAAGGGTGTAGACTTTAGTTGCTTTTCACATTCATAGAATGATTCTCAACAAGTAACTCTCTTAATGTGGTGGGGAGGGGAAGTGGAGGACCTGCAACTTGCAGCTTTAATCATGAATGGCCTTCTCTTGTTTTTAATAATAACAATAATAATATTGATAATAGCAATAGTAACAAATCCTTCTAAAGTATGTGTAATAGGATACACTCGAGGCATTTGCATGTATAATTCATTTAATTTTTACAACTGCTCTATGAGAAAGGTGCTGTTATTTCCCTTTGTGTTACTGATGGGACACTTGGAACACCAAGAGGTTAGGTAACACACCCAAGATCGCACAGCTAGTGATGATATCGAGGTCCACACACACTGTCTCCAGAGACAGGGCCCTCGACTGTAGCACCAGCCTGCCTGGTGGAACCCCATTACATTTTAGAAATTTAAATTTACCTCTCAATTGGAATTATACATTCCCACCTGCTCATTTCATCCATCCCTTCTTTTCTCAATTCTTTCTGCTCTACCTTTTCCATCCTTTACTCCTGTTTTCACCACTATCTATACAGCCCAAGCCCCTCCGTACTGCTGTACTTTTGACCACATCATTCTCTCTGCCTAGAACATTCTTTTTATTAGGGAGGGGAGAGCTGCTCAGGACCGAACTTGGGACCTTACACTTGCTAGGCAAGCACTCTACCACTGCGCTAAATCCCCAACCCCAGAACACTCTTATTCCTAAAGGGAACCCCCAACATTCCTTTTTACCAGGCTGGGGTCCCCTGGAATAACTCTGCCCCTAGAGAAAACTGCTCTGCATTTTGCTAACCCATCTTTGAAGCTCCTACATGTTCTGTGCTGGTTTCCTAACCACAGAGGGCACTGTCCTCTTCGATAGGAGACTTCTGGTGCATTTTGCGGGTGGCAGCTAGAGCTGACTTCACAATTGGTAGTCACTCTCTTAATAGCTCAGTTCTGAAATGTGACTCTCAAAGATGTTTCTAAAATTCAATTTAGGGCCCATTTTCTTAGGCTTCCTGATGATCTGTAAGACGTTCAATGTTCCAAAATCAATTCATTTCTATTAGAACTTGGTAGAGTAACTTCTGTCCTCTGCAACTGAATGCTGTCCATAAAATCACTTTGTCTCATTTTCCATGAAAACTATTCTGATAACTCCAGAACTCTGTGAACTCTCACCTCTTCTTTTCTAGAGCGGTGGTTCTCAACTTTTGTCGCACATTAAAATCACACTGGAAGTTTTCAGAACTCGGGCAACCATGGTGCACTTCTTCTCAGTTAAATCAGAGTCTCTGGGTTGGGACCCAGCACCTAAACTACTCAGGCAGGGCCAGTGTGCCGCCACATTGGCGTACTTATTCAACACACATGTTGTTGTACTATACTGAAAGTCTAAGTGTGTATGGTGAAATGTACTTGGCCTTAGACATTTTTTCTCCCACTTAGGACTCATTTTGCCCAGAGACCAAAACACAGGAAAAGAGCTAAAAATGTTAAATTTCTTAAGCTCCTTCCAACATTGTTCATATTATTTCCTATGTGAGAAGAGCATATGCTCAAACATTTGGATAATTTAAATATAGCTCATCTTAAAATGTGTCGTGGTCAATGCTTTGAAACAAACAGTAGAAATCGCTTTCCACTTTGCTAAGCTATAGACTTGTTTCAAGTGTCTGGAAATTCTATGTTGGTCTTCTAAACAAAACTACCTACTTGTCCTATGCCTTATTATAGCATAACTTCTAGGTTGCGTTACTCAGCTCAGAAGCAAGTTTGATTTTTGTTGTTCTATGTTTATCAAAAATATATCTTTGAGAGTAAATTCCTAATTTCTAGAAGGACAATATCTCATTGCTTAGTCGTGTGTTGTTGCCTTGTCCAAAGTCCATTAAAACATTCAAAAATTGATAATTGCTATCATTTGGATCTAGTCCCCAGGGTGGTGCAATTGAAGGTGGTAGAACGTTTAAGATGTAGAAACTAGTGAGGAGTCTTTAGGTTATTGAAAGTGTGCCCCTGAGACCTCAGCCTCTTCCTCTTTCTCGATTTTGCTTCTAAGCTCCAAGGTGAGCAGCTTTGCTCCATCCTGTGCTCCCACCAGGATGTGCTGGCTTGCCTCAGGGCCAAAGGGCCAAAATGGGGCCAAAATGGGGCCGACTGCAGTCTCTAGAACTATGAGTCGAAGGAAACTGTTTCTCTTTAATTATGTCAGGTATTTGTGATAGTGACAGAAAGCTGACTAACAACTGCCCAAAGTATTTAAAAAACTTGTATTAAAACTAATAACACTGTGGCATATACCTGTACCATATGAGCTTTCTCTTCGGTCAACATGACAATAGTATTGTTTCAGATTATTTTTTTTGATAATACAAATATATATTTATTTCTATATAAATATATGCACCTCAGCAGTGTAAATTGGGTTTCCAGGGTCCATTTGAGACAGCGAAGGCTGCATCAGGATAGAGGTACAAATATTTGCCATCGTGCGTGCACTGATGATCCTGATATCAGAAATAAAAGTCAGTGCACATTTACAGGTTGCTGTTAATGGCCCAAATAGAGTTTAACGATATTCTCAGTAAATTGCCTAAGAAACTATCAAGAGTAAGAAAAATATCCAAAATATAAAACAATTTATACAAAAATATATCAAATTCAAAATCTTGCTTGTTCAATCTACGAAAAATAGCTTTGCTATTTTACTGGCTAAATAAAATATTAAATTTGTTTTATGAATCATTCATTTATCAAGCTAAATTTACATAGACTAAAATGTTCAGTTGTGCACATTTCAATGGGTTTTGACAAACACATACACCTGTGCAATTCACACCCTTAATAATGTATATAAAACTTTCAATTCGTCAGAACATCCTCTTACGTTAATAAGCAGTTCATTCCTGCCCTCCCAAAAGAAAACACTATATGTTGATTTCTGTAACATAAATTAGTTTCGCCTGTCCTGGAACTTTGTGCAAGTGGAATCACAGAGGAAGCCCTCTTTCAAGGTCTAGCATCTTTTGCACTCTATGTTTTTCAGGTTCATATGTCACTAAGTATTTCAGTTCATTTCTTCTTATTGCTAATTTATATATAATTGTATAAATAGCCCATTACTTATCTATTCTCTAATTGATGGATATTTGAATTGTTTCCAGGTAGGAATTAATATGAATAAATACTGTTGAGAAGAGTCTTACACAAACATTTTATGAACAGATGTCTTCGTTTCTCTTTACTAAAGGCCTGTGATCAGAATCACAGTGTTGTAAGATAGATGATTAGCTTTATGTGAAATACAAAAAAAAATTTTCCAAAGCGGCTGCACAATTTTGCATCCCTGATCACCATGTGTAAAGATTCTAGTTGCTCTATTTATTTACTCATAAGTATTTAATGTTGTTGTTGAAAATTTGTTTTACCTGTTTTAGTGGGTGTGTAGGGATCTTTTTGTAGTTTCAATTTGCATTTTCTTGATTACTAAAGATTTAAGCACTATTTTAAGTGTTTATTGACCATTTATATATTTTTCCTTGTGAAATGTATTTATGTCTTCCATCTATTTTTAAACTGGACTGTTTGTTTTTTATAATTAGCATGTAGGAATTGTTTTTATTTCTAGCTATAAGTTCATTTCCAAATATATCTGTATCTACATATAAAAGATTTTCTTCTACATCATTACTTGCCTTTTCATTTTCTAAGTGTATCTTTTTATGAATAAGTGTTCTAAATCTTGATGTTGTTAAATTTATTGATAGTTTTGATTAATATTTTCTAAGAAAACTTTGCCTACTCCAAGATAATGAAATTAATAGTCTAAGAATTATTGCAGAAACTTTTTGTTTTAGCCTTTACATTTATGTGCATAACACATTTCAAATTAGTTTTGCGTATAGTGTAAAGAGTTAAATTTACATTTTTCAAGTGGAATCCAGTTGTGCCAATATTATTTTTTAAAGAGATTTTCACTTCCTCCATTTAATTGCTTTAGCTCTAATATTAAAATGTAATTGACCTTATAAGTTTAGATTGACCTTTGGCTAATACCTTGTGCTCCATCAATCTGTATGTTTATCCTTAAACAAACACCATACTGTCATTATTATTATAGTTTACAGTAAATGTTAAATTCGGGTAGCATGTGACCTCTAATTTTGATTATTTAAAAAAATTAATCTCATCATTTTGGTCCTTGGCATTTCCCATATTAGGAAGTGAGCTTATAAATTTCTATGAAAAACAAACAAACAAAACGAAACAGAACTCCTTGTATTTTGATTAGAATTGCATTGACCTGATAGACCAATATGAAATTAACTGAAGTTATAACATTATTCAGTCTTTCAATGTATAATCATGGAATAATCTCTCAGTTAACTTGATCCTCCTTTAATGTCTATCAGCAGTGTTTTGTAGTTTCCATCGTGGTAATCTTTCACATCTTGTGTTGCATTTATCCCTGCATGTCTTGTGGTATTTTAATGCTTATTCATTTCATATTTTAAAACCCTATTTCTCAATTATTCTCAATTATACAATTATTTCAAAAGGTAAGAGATACATTTTTTTATCTTGTGATCTTACTAAGTCCAGTTATTAGTTAGATACAGGGTTTATTTATGGTTTTGAAGATTCCTCAGTGTTTTCTAAGTATGTGATGAGGCTATCTGTGACCAGTCTTCAATCTCTAATAGTTATAAGCATATAATCACTTTCTGATGAAGTAATAAAGACCTTCTTTCACTTAGGATTCTTCCACTTTGTAACTATTAGTAAAGTTTTGGGTTTCTTCATTTCATAGCAAGAAATACAAGTTGACAATCGGCTTACCTTTTTGTGATACTTTATTTTAAAGGAGAAGGCAGGAAAGGATGTTAGTTTAAGGAATTTTGACAGCCGATGTACAAATAGCTTCTACCTATAACGTGTTAATCTGTAAGGGCCAAGTTTTAGTTGTCACTGCAAAATGAACCTGTTATACTCCAAAATAATTTTATTTATCTTTAGCAGCTGGCAAATTGTAGTTAACCGATCCATTTTCCCCAACAACTCAAGTTTATAATTTGTGGGGATGCTATAACCAGTGTGGCTCCCAACAGTTATCCTCAACACAAGACGTCACTTAAAGGTTGTATTTATGCCACAGCTGCGATTGTATCGGTCAGCTGGTGAGTCCAAGTCATGCTTCTCAAAGTGCTCCCAGTGACCCGCCTCCCCCAGCCAGACCCCACCTCCTGACAGCACACTGAACTATAAACTCATTAATGGGTCAACCCACTGATGAAAATAGCATCCCCACAGTCCAATCCCCTTCTGAAAGCCTGACTTCTTCACATATGAGACTCTGGGAGACATTCTAGATCTAAACCATAAGATGAGTGTAGCGCACACGGAGTTTTACGTATTCTGTTTATAGGAATATAGATCAAAATTAGTAACAAAGTTTTAGGGTACATATTTTACAAAATATAAATTTAAGTGTATATTTTCACAATTATTTTTCAAAATATATTGCAAAGTGAAACACAATTTTAGAGTGAAACACAAATAGAGTCAGAAACCAGTCTTTTCTAAACTTGTTAGGTTGGGCTGGATGAATCAACAGTCAGTGTGTCGGATGCAATTTGCAATGAATGATTTTAATTCCCTAAACAGACAAACATTGCTGCTTCCAGTGTCTCTTCCCCATTGAAGTGATAGGGGAAGCTGAGCTGTTCATATCTACCAAGCCAATTCGGCTTGCTCAACCTTAATCCAAGTCATAATTCCTTCCTATCAAAATTATTCATCCGTACTGCCTGAGAGTTGGCAACACTTGGGCTTGCTTCACATTCTCAGTTCTCTTCTCTTGTGATTTTCTTCTCCTTTCCCTTTGCCTTTGCTTTCCTTCACTAAGACCCATTTCCTACTCTACTCCAGATTAAAGAGACTTTTGTACTGGACTCATTTTGCTTGTTTGGCCAGTTAAATGGTTGAGTTGGCAGAACAGAGAGCACACGTGAATGGTAATCAAAGGTGAAGTCAAGTGCGTGCAACTAGTGAGGTTAGTTTTATCCTGGCATTTATGTTATATGCTGCTTGGTTAGATATAAAGCTCACCAGGCAGTAGCCTTAGGTTTCTGTAAGTTTTATCATGTAGTCCAAAATCTCATCAGTGCTCAACTGAGGTTAAATAATAATATATTGTGGTGAACTATGTGGACATACTCATCATTTATAGTGCTGCATTATTACATCTAGATCATACTAACAATTGCATGCCTGAAAGTAGAGCTCTCTGGCTATTGGTGATGAGCTAATATATATATATATTTTCCCCCGAAAATCATCATCGCAAATATTTAGCATTTATTGCATGCTGCTAGTGTATTAAACTGTACCCAAAAGAAAAATATTGATGATTCTTTCCATGCTATATTTGCTATCTGTAACTCGTTGAGACTAAATAAATAAACAAAGAACTACACCAACCCACAGTTAAACTGCCCACTAACTCCCCTGCTCTGAAGAGAATTAGCAGCAGCGTTTGCTGATAGGGCAGGTGGTTAGCTGGGGCGCTGTGGGAGGTTGGATCTGCCCTTTGCTCGGTTCATGTAATCAGAGACCAGAATGTTCTTAACCTTTTATGGCTGGATGAACAACAAATTAGGAATTTCTAATTGCCTTCTCCCCAAGGACGCTCTCTCCACTAAGTAGCGTGAGTATTAGCAGAAAAGTGTTGTTCATCCAGGATGATGTTAACTTTTTGTGAAATTAAGAGACCTTTATTTGAAAACAGCTTCAATAGCTAGAGGCATAGAATATAAGAAATGTACTCCAGGCTGTAATAATTGCTGGCTGCCCTGGGAAATGGCTTCAAGGCCAGAGCAGCAGCAGCTCCATGCAAGCACATCCTCTAATTATTGAAAAACCTGTGTAGAGTCTCCATGTTAATCAGTCTCTCAGAGACTTCGGTTTTATGTGGTTAGTGTAGATTTATGGCATTTTCCTTTTCCTGTTATTAAAACTGATTTTTCACAAGGAAGAAACTATCTCCAGACAACTGTTAAAATGCAAAGTTTCAGTCATAAAAGAAAACTACAAGATTATTCTGAGAATATACCATAGAGAATTCCAAACAAGGATAAGAAACAACACATCAAAGATGGGGGGAAAATTCGAAAATAAAAAGGCATGACTCTAAAATATTAACAAAAAGACTCAACAGTGGGCCCATAGAATCAAGAGGTTATAGTGTAATTAATTTAAGTGCTTGTTACAATTATGGAAATAAACATTTCATGCATAAATGCAAACTGAATTATACATAATTATGAAAGCACCAAACTAATTGGAACATTTGGAGTAACATAGCAGCAGCCAAATTGCCTTTTTAAGCCAATGATACAGTGTTTTGCACGTATCCTGTGTGTACAGGAACAGTATTAATAATGGAAAGAAGCATATTTGAAAACATATATTTCTATGAAGTTAGCATTTTGATTTTCTTATAGAGCATACACATGTGCCACAAGTTAAATTGTAGTAAAATGTTATAGAAGAAACACAAGAGTAGTAGGCTGGTCATGCCGGTTTTAACTATGTACCTTCGAAGATAGAAGGGGCAGAGACTCAGGTTCCAAGGTTCAGGTTTCCCTCCTGTGCAGCCACCTGCCACAGACCAGGTTTGATAGGATGGTGGGGTTGGGTAGAAGGAATTGACGATCTGAGAAGTGCGAAGAGAAAATTATAGTTAGAGAGAATTATATTATAGAGAAATGAAGAAGCCTGAATATGAGATTCTCCTTCAACAAGTTTAACTTTCAGAGTTTCTGTGGATACTCCTCATTTCCTTTTGGCATTTTAAAACTTTGTCCTTTAATGTACTTTCTCCTCTCCCAGATGCTCCACATCACTTTACTGCATTAAGACCATGGGAATCTTTATAATTTATTGCTAAATGTAGACCTAACTGGCTTTTTTTTTTTTTTTTTTTCGTACTGGGGATCTAACTCAGGGCCTTGTGCTTGCTAGGCAAGCACTCTAACCACTGAGCTAAACCCCCAGCCCAGACCTAACCCTTCTTGAAAAGAAGAAAAACAGACTTTAGCAGCAAATATCCTCTTTCTGCTTTTCTTCTGTCCCTCAGAACTTGCATTCCTACAGAGAAGCTGATCCTGACCATACATTGATTTTTGAAAAGCAATCTGATGAAACTATATAATATTATAGTTAAAATGATTGATAGTATCCTTTTAATTTCCTCAGTGGTAACATATTGTTAATCCAAATCAATTGGTTGTAGGTAACCAAAGTTTCCCAGATACTACCATTCCATCACATATGGGCTTCTATTAATGATAGTAGACTAATCCCTCAGGATTCTTCGACTCTACATGCTCATTCATCAGCTTATCCATGATTCCTAAAGTCTCAGGAAGTGTCTTATATATTCTTAGATAAAAGTTTGCTAGTTAGAGTCTGCTGTCCTGTCCTCCAGTCTCACTGCATCTCCTTTCACTGAGCCCCCTCGCTGTGACCATCACTATAGAGCCCTCATGACAGTGTAGACTCCCAGACTAAAAGCACCGTGTACTCCCGAGAGTACTGGAACACTCATCAGAGTTTTCACTGATTTAGAGCCATTGGATATGTGTGCATGTGTGTGTGTGTGTGTGTGTGTGTGTGTGTGTGCATGATATATATCAAATAAAATATGTATTTGATGTATAAATAGGCAAATATAAAGAAAATACACACATATATGTATGTATATGTGTGTGTGTTTGTAGTACTGGAAATTGAACCTAAGGCCTTTGCACTGAGCTGTATCCACAGCCCTTTTATATTTTTTATTTGAAGACAGACTTTTGTTAAGTCACTAAGTTGCCCAGGCTGTGCTCAAACTTGTGATCCTCCTGACTCAGCCTGTTGGAGTGTTGTGATTATACGTGTACGCCATCATGTCAGTGTATGTTTTATCCCTTGATGAGAAGAATAGTTCCTTCTCCAACCCTGGGTCTCACACTGACACTAAAAGGACTCTATATACACATGTCTGATCAAATCTCTTTAAAACAGTTCTTCTAGGGCTGGGGGCATAGCTCCGTGTTAGAGCCAGACCATGCCTAGCCTGCACAAGGCCCTAGGTATAATATTCAGCACTTAAAAAAAACTTAAAATAATTTTTTTTAAAGTTTCCTTAACTTTTCCCTCCAATCACTCTTCTCATAGGAATTAAATACAAATCAATGAGGGTGGGTCATGTTAAACAAATTTAAACTTTGAGACCATTTATCATTTCTTTCGGTAAAGCTCTCAATCCTATACAACTTACTTCATAAAAACACTGTGGGTCTGGCATATTTTAGAAATTATTTTATATCACTCCCTCTACATTGTTGTAAAGCAACATAATTTCATGAAGATGAATAGACTGAGGTTTAGAAAATGTATGAACCCTCGTGTAACCCAAGAGCATATAAATTAGCAGTGGCAGGGTAGAGTTTGAATTGGAGTGTTCCCCTCCAGAGATTTTTAACTGTCTTTCTCCTCCCATATTTCCAAATCGTTCTCTATGTATAGCATTTTGAAAATCACATCACTTAGCATGGTATCATTTTGCAAGGTGATATCTTAACACATTGATCAATGATAGTTTATAGTTGGGGCAATTAATTTTTGTTGTCAACATGAATGCACTGAGGAATGCCTAGAAAATTAATTGGTAAAGCATACTTCTGGGTGTATCTACGAGAGCATTTTTGTATGTAAGTCATCCAACTGAGTGTAAAAGACCCACCATGAGTGTGGGCAGCAATATTCAGTAGACTGGGGCCTTGGAAGGAAGGGAAAAGTAGAAAAAGAAGAAACTCACATTCTCATGCTCAGTCTTTTTTGAACAGGTACATTTTTTGCTTTTACTGTCAGCTGTGGATGTCAAACTCCATGTTCTTCAGTTTTTGAACATGGATTTGCATCAGTAGAACCCCAGGGGACTTTCAGGCTTCAACCTTAGACTGGACTGTGTTATTCTAAGAGCTCCAACTGAGCAGGTTAGCAGTTTTCTCAGCTCTCCACCTTATAGCCAGTCATTCGGGGGCATCTGCAGCCTCTGATCTGTCGGCCTATCTAGTAAATACCATCTTGTAATTATATTTCCAATGGTTCTGTTCCTCGGAAAGCCCTGATACAAGAACTGTTCCTCTCAGATCCTGGAGTTCACGGTGGCCTCTTTGCATGATCTTCTGAATATAAGTATTTGCTCCCTCCTTTTCTCAGTTACTCTTAGAAATTTTCATCCCTTCTTACTCACTGTATTTCATCTCTTCCACTTCATCCCTCCTGCTTTCTATGCCTATTTTCTCAGGGATTTTTTTTTTTAATCATGAATGGATGTTAGATTTTGTCAAATGCTTTTCCTACATCTTTTCAGATGATCATGTGATTTTTTTGAACCATCCTTGCATCCCTGGAATGAATTCTACTTGGTCACGATGTATGGTCTTTTTAATGATTTGCTGCATTCTGATTGCCAGTATCTTATTGAGAATTTTTGCCCCTGTGTTCATTAATGAGATTGGCCTGTAGTTCTCTTTTTGGTTTGGGTCCTCTTCTGGTTTGGGAATCAGAGTAACACTTGCTTCCAGGAACGACTTTGGGAGTACTTCTTTCCTTTCAATTTCATTAACAAGTTTTAGGAATATTGACATTGGGTCTTTTCTAGTGTTCTTGCAGAATTCAGCAGTGAATGCATTGGGACCTGAGATTTTCTTGGTATTTTTTATTACTTCTTTAATTTACTTGACTGATATTGGGTTATTCAAGAGTTTTATATCTTCTTTGTTTCAGTTTTGGTAGTTTGTGTGTACCTAGGAATTTATCCTTTTCTTCTAATTTTTCCATTTTATTGGTTTACAGATTCTCAAAGTAGTTACTAAGATGATCTTCTGAGTTTTGACAGAATCCGTTGTGATTTTGCCTTTTTTACTTCTAGTTGCCTGGATTTGGGCCTTTTCTTTCCTCATTTTGGCAAGATTGGCTAAGACTTGGTCTATTTTGTTTAATTTTTCAAAGAATCAACTTTTTGATCATTGATTGTTTGTATTGCTTTTTAGTCCCAATTTCATTAATTTCTGCTCTCATCCTCATAATTTCCTTCCTTGTGCTAGCTTTGGACTTGAATCATTCTTGTTTTGCTAGGACCTTGAGGTGCATCTTTAGGTTATTTATTCAAACTCACTCTGTTTTTCTGATATTGGAATTCACCACGATAAACTTCTGCCTTAGGATTGCTTTCATTGTGTCCCAAAGGTTGCAGTGTATCATACTGACATTGTTATTTGCTTGTAGGACCTGTCTAATTTCTTTTTTAATTTCATCTGTGGCCCATAGATTATTCAAGAGGGTTTTGAAATTCCATGTATTTGCACAGTTTCTGTGATGTCTCTTGAAATTGATTTTTAGTTTCATTATTTTGCATATGCTCCAGCATGCTTTATGGGCTAGTATATGGTCCATTTTGGAGAAAGTCCCACATGCTGCTGAGAAGAATGTGTATCCTGTTGTTGGATGAAGCACGCTGTAGACATCTATTAAGTCCAATTGATCAAGGGTTTGATTCAATTCTGATATTTCCTTGTTAATTTTTTTGTCTGGTCAATCATTCCATTTGTGACAGTGGAGCATTGAGGTTCCCTCATTACAATTGTATTGATACTTACCTTATTTTTCATGTTCATTAGTGTTTGTTTTATGAAGTTGGGTGCACTGGTGTTTGGTGTGTATCTATTTATAATTGTTATCTCTTCCTATTGAAATGTTCCCTTACCCAGCTTGTAATGACCTTCTTTATCAGTCTTGGCTTGAAATTCATTTTATCTGCAATTAGGATAACTATTCTTGCTTTTTTCCAGGTTCCTGTTACATGGAATATTGTTTTCCATCCTTTGATTTTTCAATCTGTAAGTTTATTTTTGAGTTAATTTTTTTTTGCATATAGCTTATAGTTTGATATTGTTTCTTGATCCATTCTGCTAATCTGTGTCATTTGATTTGGGAATAGAGACTGTTCACATTGATGGTTATAACTGGTAGATATTGACTTATCTCTGTCATTTTGTTACCATCCTCCCTTGCTTTTTCTTCTACTTAATTGCTGTACTTGCCTGGTGATTTCATTCTACAGCACTTTTTGGCGTTGCTAGCTTCATAGTCCTTTTCTAGTATATCCTAGAAAATTTTTTCGAGTGCTAGTTTGGAGGCCATGAATTTCTTTAAGTGTGATTTATCATGAAAATATCTATTTCTCCATCAGTTTTGAAAGATAATTTTGCACGAAATGTTGGTCTAGGTTGGAAGTTGTTTTCTTTTAGGGTTTGAAACATTTCACTTCAAGCCTTCTTTGACTTTAAGGTTTGGGTGAGACACCTGCTGTAATTCTGATGGACTTCGCTTTACAAGTGATTTGTTTCTTTTCTCTAACAACTTTCAAGGTTCTGTTCTTATACTTGTTTTCTGGAAACTTGAGTATGATGTGTCTTGGTTAGTTTCTTTTCTAATAATACCTTTTTGGGGCTCTATATGCCCCACTTATCTGTATGTTTAATTCTTTTTGATATTTTGAAAGTTTTCTGTGATTACTTCAGTAAACAGGCTTTTTATGCCCTTTGTACTATCTTCTTATTTTTCATTAATTCTAATTAATCTTAGATTAGTCTTCTTTGTACTATCTCGCAGCTTCTAGATTCACTTTCCATGATCCCTTTTTTTAATAAGGTGTCTCTTATTAGTTGATCACCAACCACAACCCTGTCTCCTAGGTCTGACACTCTGCATTCACACTGGTCAATTCTGCTGCCCATAGTTTCAATAAAATGTTTCATCTCCTACATTTCTGTTTGGAACTTCTTATGGACTCCATTTCTTTCCTATGCTTGGTAGTCACAATTCACATCTCTTTCTTTAGCGCCTCTAGTTTTTTACTAGTATCTTCTCTAGACCTACAGATCATTTGTTTTGTTAGGATCCTTATCTCTTTATATCTGCTTCAAATTCTCCATACACCTTATTGACATATTTTTTTTTTACCTCCACTGTTACCATTTCAGATACTTCAGCTGTGCAGCTTTTGATTTCTTCCCCTTCGATGCGCCATGAATTGGCTTTGGGGAGTTTGGAGCTCTTGGAGGCATTTTGTTGCCTTTTTTCCCTCATTTTTCTGTTTTTTTGTTTGTCTGTTTGTTTTTTGTGCTGAGGCTTGCAGATTGATGATAGTGGGTTGTTAGTATGGCAACCTCTTTAATTAACGTCTACTTTTCAGAGATGTCCTCTGAATGTAGCTAGCTAGTGGCCTTTGCCTCTCTCCCAGGGTCCAACCACCTTAGTTTATTTGGGCAGGGAAGTTGTATCCTATTTGGCCTAGTACCCAGTTCTTCAGCAATTAGCTGCATTATTCTTTATAACCCCAGGCGATCCAGATATTGATATATAGAGAAAACCAATAGATAGCAACAACTATGTCACCCTGGCTAGTAGTAAAATCAGCAACAACAATAACATCAAATACAAACTAGATATTGACAAACCCAAAGAACTAATAATGTACCACTCTTAGCCATAGAAAAGAGATCTATAGTTATAATTTAAACTGTAAAACAAACCAGATATTTATATACAGTAAATATATTCTCAATAGAACAACTTTACCTCCATGAATAATACAACATTCTTCAACTGTAGTAAGATATAGTTAACTATCTACAGATTCATAAAAATTAATGGTTATAGTAGTAAGGATAGAGGTTGAAGGGGAATGAGAGCTTGAAAAAATAGTATTGAAATATTAAGCAATGGAAGATGGAAAGAAGGTGGCAAAATTGAAATAAAGTATCCTATTAATGAGTAAAAAAACTTAGTAGTATTAGATAAAACTAACAGGAAAGACCAACAAGGAAAAGATAAATAATAGAACATAGAATACAAACTAGAAGAAAAAAAATAATAAGGGAACAAATTTAAAGAGAGGGAGAGAAAAGGAGGACCTAATCAAACAAACAAATAACTAAATAAATAATAAAAAGAGGGGAAAAGAAAATGGGTGCTAAAACTCCAAACTCCACCAGAAAAACCCAAAAAACCTTCTAATAGACAGGAGAAGGGAGTCAAAAGAAGAAAAAAAGATCCTACATATTTCCAAATGAGTAATTTTCTTTCAGAACCTGTAGTCTTTGGAATCCAGAAAATCACAGTCCTTTCTGCCCTTGCGGGTTTGTGTCTGTGAACCCCTGTCCATGGTACCTGTCCAAGCTGAGCTGCGTCCCTGCTCACATTAATATTCTGGGAAGCAAGCAGCCCACTGGTCTCCTCTGGACGTAGGCTGCAGGGCAGGACATCAAGGAGACTGCTGGATTCAGTACCATCACCTTAAAATCCAGATACCTCTATGAGCCAAACCCCCACACAGACCCCCACTGTGACTGCCCTCTCATCACAGAATGCAGGCCCCATAGCCTTTCCTGGCCTGAGTCTGAGCTTCTCAAGGAATCTACTAGCTCATACTCTCTCTCAGTCTATCTCCCATGGCTGTCTCTCATCCAGTCACTGTGGTAGGGTAACATAAATACATGAATATACATATATATTATAGTCACTTAGAATGTAACTTCTTCAAAGACAAGGATTCCGGCTTAATTTAGTTCTGCTTAATTCTGTGTAGTTTCTATGTAAGCCATGTGCTTCATAACGATGTTTCTGTTAACAGCAAACTGTACGTACTACAGTGGTCCCCATAAGGTTATACTGCTTAGTGACATCACAAATGGCTTAGTTTGTGTAAGTACAGTGTGGTGTTTGCACAGTTATAGAATCACCCAATGATGCATTTTTAAGTAAATATACTTACTGTTAAGCTAGACATGAACATATGTGAGAATAATATACAAATACTACTGTGGTTGCATTTTGTTAAAATAGGAGTTTCGCTTGCCAGTGACTCATTCCTTAACGTTTCATATTCTAAGTGTTTTTTTCTACCCCGTCCTCATGTCTCTTCCACGAATTTGTCTTTGTATTTGTATTGTCTGGTAATTTGGTTATTTTTATTTGAGATTATTTGGCCTGTGTCAGGTATTCTTCTCTGTGGTCCCCAGGGCCTTGTATCTTGTTTTTAACTTCTTCTTTTTCCTTGCTCTCTTTTTATCAGATGTCATCCGTCGTGCCTCAGTATTTTACCCTTGGGTGTTTCAATTATGCATGAATGAGAACTGCCTCACGGTTGCACGTTTCCATTTTCAGTCTAAATAACTGCACTCCTGAATGAAAGTCTCTGCATTTAACTTGAGGAACTCTCAGCTGGGCGCAGGTTCCATTTGAGACCCTCTGGTTCTCTCTCCTAGTAGCAATTTGGGGTTGTGTTTAAATCAACTATCTTCTGCATTTACTCTGCTTTGGTATTAGCCAAGTTTTTGCATTCAAGTCCACTATGCCAGTTAAGCATTTATTTCCATGTTCGTATATTTGCTACTACTCAGGTTGATTTGAATTTCTGTTCAAATGAGAAACAGTCAATTTAGCCGCAGGTTCACTTAAACTCTTAAATCAATGAATACTGTTTTCAGCAGTGCCAATAAATCATTATGCCTCAATTAAGCCCCATGGTTTCAATCAGTCAGGATTTCAAACTTACTATGTTTTTGAGGAGGAAGGAAAGAAAGAAATGGGAAATATAATTTTTATAGTATTAAAAAGTATGTGTGCCTGAGGGCAGGTATAGAGAAGGGCAAAGAGAGGATGATGGCCGGGGTTGGTTTCCTTTTGTGAGACATCAGTCTGGCCATGGATATAAGCTCTCATTTCTCCCAGCTTGCCCCTTTCTAGACTTCCCCAGTCTTCATCACTTACGGCATTGTACTTACTTAATTATGTGTCTCCAATAGCTAGCACAATGCCTGACCTGTAAGAGAAACCCCAAAATAAACTAATGAATAAATAACACCAGGAATGATGAATTGCAAGGAGGCTGCAACTGTGACAAGAATTATAATATCATGCATTTTAACTATACAATGTAAATCAGTGAAGAAAATCTGAGATGATCAATAAAAAAACCTATAAAATTTGCACCTATGAACTGGAATAACGTGCTTTTCCATTGCACAGAAGCACATTCTTGCAACATGAGAAGTATGACTAAAATCTGGAAGTAGCAGCAGCAGCCACCAGGAAACATGGATGTAGGCCAGCATTTCCCAATTTCATAGGACAGAAAAATTCAAAATATGTTTCCCAAGAATGAGTAGAATCAATAAAGAGCTTTTATTTGTGAACTTTTAATTGCAAAATGATACTATTAAAAATATACACACGACTTATTATTAACTACTGCCACCATGAAAGAAAGAACATGGAAATGCAAAAAAAAAAAAAAACCACAAAAACATGGGAAAAGTGTTTCAGCAGTTCTCTGTTTGGAAATGTCTTTTTCTTTTTCACCAGGATAAGGCTCTTATGGTTAAATGTTCAGTCTTGGCCATTTCCTCTAGAAAATTCCTGCTTCATCCACTTCAGTAACAATCTCTTAGAGCCTGAATTGGAGACCTCACAGTTATTTCTGTTCAGTCCTGTTGGAGCACAGTAGAAATTTTTAGGTTTTTGCTGCATCTCAAAACAACCAAATTAAAGTATCTGAGTAGTTGAAGCATTCAAAACTTCTTCAACCAATACCAAAGTGATACTCTTGCCCTGTGTAAACCCGCAGAGAGTAGCACCAAGAAAACACTGGAAAACAGAAGTGCATATGAAAACCAACACAAAACTGAGCTCTGCTCTTACCAGCTAAATTGTTTCTTGTGAAGCTTTGTCGTCATTCAAACTAGTCAATTATTACTCTTAAGTATAACATTCGAACATAACAAACAAAATTTTGTTTACCTGTGATGTGATCAGCAGTGCTTCTAACGGTACACAGATGAGTAGCAAAGTAAACAGAAATCAATAAACGCACAACTTTGAAAAAACAATGCCATGCCTCCAGGGAAATTTGCTTTTAAAAAATACAATCAACCTGCCCAAAGACTGGTATAAGAGATATGATTATTAGTTAAATCATCTTAATGAAATGTACAGACCTGTGTGTTCTTAGATAGATAATTCATGTGCAATTTTATTATCTCTCAAGGTTTAATTAAATATTTGCCTTTTGGCTAATCAACAGTAATTAATCAGAGATGCTTATATTCATACAACTCGTAAGAGATGTTGATATGGCCTCCACTGGAATTCTGGTGGTTGCCTGTGTGAAAGCAAAGGTGAGCAATAACATGAGAGAGTGTGCCAGGCCAGAACTGAGAACCTGTGCATTAGTTAGGGCTCTCCAGAAAAGCAGAACCTTTAGGATCGTTGAATGTACACATATGCGATTTTGTAATTTATAAAGTGAAATCTGTATTTTTGGTTCTCATCTCTGGTTTGGTTCCTGGCAAAAGCTCCTAAAACTCTTATAATTTCCCGGATGATAGCGATGGTGCAGGAACATTTTATTCTAACACTTGGTCTTTGACCCTGAGTCCTGACACAGAGCTATTAATTCCTCGAAAAGTCCTGGGAAATAGGAAATTTCCTGTCTTGTGTTCTAACGAAGCCACTCTTGGTGGGCTTCTGGATTGGAGCTGGTCACCACAAAAACCAAGCCCTGGTTAAAAGCGTGGAACTTTCAACTATACCCCACCCCCACCCCAGCAAAGGGATAAGTGCTGGAGCCTGAATTCATAATTGACCATACTTCTGTGATGATGCCTCCATAAAAAGCTCTGAGCTATGGAATTTGGACAGCGCCCTTTAGGTCACTAAGTATGTGGCAGTTCCAGGGAGGGCATGAAACCTCTGTGCCTTTTCTCACATTCTTTGTCCTATGTATTTCTCCCATCTGGTTGGTAATCTGTGTCCTTTGTAATATCTTTTATAATAAACTGATAAAATAAGTATAAGTAAGTCATTTCCCTGAGTTGTGTGAGCCACTCAAGCAAATTATTGAGCCTGAAGAGGGGGTCTGATAACTCCTCAAATTCTACCTGATCCATGAAGAATTCCAGTGGCCCAGATTTGTGAAGTATGGGACGAATCTTGTGGAACTGACTCATGGAGGCTGACATAACTCCAGGTGGACTGTGTCAGAATTGAATAAAATTATAGGATCCCCTCCAGGTAGTCTTTGCTGGAGGATTGCTCATTGGTAGAACTCCCTTCCTCAAATACATTTTGTTATCAGGGATGTCATGTTGGAAACACAGAAGAAAACAATTTGGCTCTTTCCGTATACTGTATATCATACAGGCCTTCAACTGACTTGATCTGCTTTACCCAAAGTCCATTGATTTAAATGCTGATTTAATTTTTTTTAAATGTTCATAGTAACAAATAGATTAATATTTGATCAAATATCTGGGTACCATGGCATAACCAGGTTGACAAACAAAACTGATCATCACAACCTGGCAAGAAATAAAATGCGAATATTTATTTTAAGAAAGAAAGAAAACTTGAAGCAAGGTAAATACAATAAATGCTTGATAAAGTCTCTTCTTTAACTATGACACACTTCTCTGCATACAACTCATAGAAGGAATTCGACTGAATTAAAAGGAAAAAATAAAAAGGGGCAACTGATCTGGAATCACATGTATCGTAAGAATGTCGCCATGGCTTTATGTATGGACATGCAATTGTGGCAACTAAAGCATGCAGAGTTGTTGACCAGTAAAGCATATAACTGCACTGTATGAGAAGGGGCAGTTATTAAAAACATAAAGAACCAAGAATGTTGTTTGTTTCATAACTTGTCATAAAATAAATGATGTCTTTCTGATTCTCAGCTTGGTGCTGCCATTCCATGCAACAGGATGACTATTTTTAAAGCCTTAGTCTCTTTAGAGAATAAAATAGAAACAAAGGAAGAGGAGAATCATGAGTGACAATAAATTGCAAGTATAACTTATACATTTGGATTGTGGTAAACCCTTTGAGCATGCAAGAAGAATCATTTAGTAACCTGGTGGATATTTTTTTGCTTTATCTTAAACCATCTGATGCTTCATTAAAAATAATTTAGAGCAAAGAAATCCTTAAACCAAAGTCCACAATAAACCAAGGTTTGGAAGAAGAGGGAAAAACTCGCTCCGCATAATTTAACTAGTGCAGCTCTGATTTGGACATGAAGTTAATCAGAATTCATTGGAAGAAATAATTCTACTGCTAAATGAAGCTTTAAAAATACCACTGACACCATTTCTTCATATAAAGACATAGAAATTATTTCTATTCTTATAAGATGGACATAAAGGTGATAGTGAGGCCAGGTCCTGGCTACCCTTCTGAGTCCCTTGCTCTGGGCAGATCAGTTTGCAAAAGGGCTCTCCCGTGTCCACGGTAGTGATGCACCAAGCTGACTCAAGGTTTGGCCAGCAAAGATTCCTTTGTGTGATATATATTAAAAAAAAAGTTACATTTTCCATTACAGGTTGCATCCCTGGCTGGGTCACAAGGCAGAAAAGTAGGAATGAGCTGGATTTCAATCCCATATCACACCCCTGACACTTGGGATCTCTTATGCAAAATATGCAACACACAGTGGCTCTTTGAACCTGAGCCGAGGTAACCTGGCAATCTGAATAAGGCCGTATCTGCTTGGCTAGTTAAACACGGTATCATTCTCTCTTCTGCTTGTAGAGTTAATATCAAGTAACTCAGCACTATCCTTATAGATGGACTTAGAGATTTTTCTAACCAGAGGAATGTCCCTCATGCAGAAACATAAAGAAATAAGTTGGTGAATAATACACTCTCTACTCTTTCATTCTTCCCATCCTCCACAGAATCCACAACTGAAACAGTCAGGGAAGATAGATGCACTCTAACATACAAGAGATAAACCATCCAAAGAAGGAAGGGGATTATTTTTTTACATGTTATTCCTTATGCCCAGATATAGGGCCTCATTCTTCTCCTCAGTGCTCTGTCCATTCTTTTCCAGGTTAGAAAATTTCTCCTTGACATCACTAGCAGGGGAAATAGAAGAATAGGAAGCTTTTGACAACTCAGGATGGAGGCTGGGTCACAAGAGCAACACTCAATTTGGGAAAGCTGTAGATGAGTAGTTCTTAAGACCTGGAAACTGGGCCACTTAGGACTGGAAGGTCAAGGTAAAAATAAAAGAGTATCCTAAAAAGATGGGTTCAATGGTGGTCACAGAAGATTCTGTAACTTAGGAGTCAGAATGAGTCCATGAGCCTGCAAAATGCAGCAAGGACAAGTTAACAAACTAAGGAAAACACTCTTGAGGTCTCTTTGTCCTCTAATATTGGTATAGATTGAATGACATCGCTTAAAAAGGAAACCACTTACTCTGCCAGGGGAGAGGAATGAAGAGGAGGAGGGAGAGAGGAGGAAGAAAATGAAGAGGAGGAAGAAGAGAAGGAGAAGCAGAATCAGAAGAAGAAAAAGAGGAGGACGAGGAGGAAAGAAGGAAGGAGGAAAAAGAAGGAACAAGAAGGAGAGGAGGAGGGCACAGAGAAAGAGAAGATGAAGAGGAGAAAGGGAAAGGGAAGAGAAGGGAAAGGAAAGGAAGGGAAGGGAAAACTCGTGGGTATGTACCAAGTAGAGAGGAGCACATCACCTTTATTCTCCTCCACGAATAGATACTTGTCTAGTATAGAGGATTAGAAGGCAAACAATATCATGTGAAGGATTGACTCAGCAGTGAGACCATTTTTATTTTCAGTTCTAGCTACACCTCTTGTGGTTAGGAGAATAGGGCCTCAGTTTCAGGTGATAAAACTTCAGCACATTCTGGGAGATAGTTGGTGAGTTATTATATTCTAGAGAAACTTTGAGATTTCCAAGCATGGTGAAAACTTTTGCTCTACACTAGATAAATATGTCAGTGTTTACCCTCAGTTACATTGGAGTGGATTAATCATTTTTTTTCTATATCCTTCACTTTGGCTCTTTTTTTTTGATTCTTGGCCATTTCTGTGCTCATTAGCAACTCCATGAGAAATAAAAGAAGACAAAACTCAAGTCAATTAAGTCATATTACTTCCCTCTGGTTTAGCTAGGGGAGAAATTGAGCATTTTGACTCAGAAGGCAGTTTGGAGCTTATTCATGAATTTCAATGATCTCTCTTGTCTATCAAGAGCACATCTTGCATTTCGTACAGTGTGTTGGCAAGAAATTTGCCTTTGTAAGTGTTGCCTGTCCCATGTTCTTCTGCTTGTCTTTAGTTGGTTTGGACCTCAACTTCCTCAACTGTAGTTTGGACTAGATGCCATGTACTTTCCTAAAATGTTTCCCTCGTTACGATTGAGCCGGCAGTTATGCAAATTCATTTGCATCTCAAAGTCTGTATACCTTTGTAACTTCCTTGGAACCATTAGTCATCATTTTAAAGGAAACCAGTTGGAATGTAGGTGAAGTTTTGGGTCATAAAATAGAAGCAGAAATCGGGTCTTATTTTCATTAAATCCTTGCTCCTTTCCCTACAAAACAACAATCAGTTGCTATTCCCATGCCTCACTCACTCCTATTTTTAAGTGATAACCAGAAGTGGCCTCCTCTTCCATTCTCACTGCAGGATGCGTGAACTGTCTTGTAAATAACATCCTCATCCACACAGCTCAGGGACCTGGCTGTCAAATCCATCTCCCTTAGCTTCCTAGACCTCAGAGTATGCAAATATTAACTCGTATTCTAACATAATTCTAACATTAATCCTAGTATAACTCTGACCCTTATCCGAACAGCCCAAACATGCTATTTCTACCTCTTTTAATGCTTTATTATAGTCTTGCTGCTATGTGGAATCTTTAACCAGAGAATCCAGTTTGGGTATGTTGTCATTATTTTGTGGCTATTAGCAGAGCAACTATCTCAGAATTTTGGGGACTTGTTTTGACTTTATCCTAATATCACTGATGGTGTGATACATGTTTCTGATGTAGGAATAGGGTGTGGCCTGACCTGGCTGGGAGGATGAACATGACTTTGGGGGAATGGCCTTGACCTGATGTCAGCCTTGGGTGCAAAATTCCAATCGCTTCTTTTCTCACAGGACTGAAAAACTCTCACGAGAACAGAATCCAGATAAATGTGAATGGCACCATGAGCTTTGCCCTTTTTTTTCTACAGCGCCGCTAGGGAAGGAGCTCTCCCTGCTCCCTCCCATGGAAGATGGTGTCTGTGTACCCAGCGCCAAGACTATCATGCCTTTTTATGATAACCCCTACTGTGCCTTTTAAGCCTGGTGCACATTTTGCTGTTTCTGTCGTTACGCTCAACTTTCCTTTTCTTCTTTTCTCTATAATTTTAAATAAAACTTGAGAACTACTTTTTGTTCCCCTCATTCAATTCTTTGCTTGAGGAGGGAAAGAACCCAGGAATATCGGAACCTACCCAATAACATTTCTTCGTATGTAACCAGTATTTGTAAGCTGGTTACATATGAATGAAAAGACAAAAGAAAATTTTAGAGTAAAACTTTAATGTGCACAGTATACATATTCATTAATACCAAATGTTTAGGTATTATGTAATATAAATGAAAATGACCAAGAGATAAAGAATGTATTATGCACATGTACCAACTCCTCACAATACGTAAACTTGTACTAGTAAAAATTTTAAAAAGTTATTTTTTGAAATGTAAATAATATAAAACCTCGCTTAATTTCTCCCCTAAAATTCATGATGGATAATTATCTTCATTCCCCATCAACTGTTCATCACTGTATAAAGTTTGCTAACTCATTCTCGAATATTTTAAACTTATTTTTAAATAATTATTGCAAAATTTGAAATACCTGTGCCTATGGCTAATGGCAAATCAGTGGCTTTATTTTGGTTCTCCAAGGGTAAACTTTCCTCATCACATTCCAAAACAGATCCTTTTTTATTGTCATTTTTTTCCTCATTCTGTTTTACTTTTTCTACCAGAGACCCTTTGTTTTCATTCTCTCTCTGAAGAGGTGTAATGAAGTTTCTAAAGCTTTCAGACACATTCCTCACACATGTGTCTTGAGAAATAGGTGCGATGAAGAAAGTTTGATATCTTTATAATGATAATTTAATGGCTGGACTACTTGATGTTAAGAAATTCCTCAAAGTAAAATAGTCAGAATGAGATTACAATGTGTGCAGTCATTAAGAATATCTGATGGCATGGTATGAATCATAGATTAAAATGTGTTCTGACTTAAATTTATAGCATTAGTTTAAACAATTCTCTATAGAATAAATAGAATCTTGACCTAGATTTTGATTATTATCTTTCATTCAGTCCCAAGAAGACCTTCAAACTATCTTGCCTGAGGCACTTGTAAGCTCCAGGTTTTCTATGCTCATGAAAGAAAGATAAGAATCACTCTTGAGAAGTGAGAAATCCTACAGTAAAAATCAGTGCAGGCTTATCTCTTTGTATCCTTTAACCAAATCTATCACACTCTTGTAGAATCTTAATTTATCATTATCAATTTATTTGACTCTTTAACTATAATCCATGGTAATAAACTGACTGCCATGTGTGAGCATTATTACAAGGAAAGTGTAAGAGAAGGTGTTGTGGTCTGAATGTTTGTTTCCCCCTGAAACTCAGGATGATGAAGTGGTGGTCTTAAGAGGTGGTCAGGAGGGGGATCCTTTGGGGTGGGGCATCAAGAACTGAATTAGTCCCTGAGAAAGAGCTTCAATGCTTCTATCATCTGAGAACATAGCAAGAATGTACCATCTATGAACCACAGAGTGTGTGTTCAGCAGACACTGAATGTGCTGTTTTTATCTTGGAGATCCTAGAGTCCAGAACTAAGAGAAATAAATTTCTGTTGTTTCTAAGGTACCATTTTTGTAGTATTTTGTTATAGCAGCCTGAACAGATTAAGACAGAAGTTATAGTTTAAGTGGATTTAACCATAATCCAAAATGCTTTATGCCCAAATGTTTAAATCCCAAAGATCAAAAATCCCTAAAGCCTAAAATCCTAAAAGATCAAAATGCCAAAAACAGAATTCTGGAAACAAATTAATTTAAAATCTTTTAAATTCTTGCTCTTTTTTCAAATTTTTCTATGATTCAATATATACAACTATGTGAGAATTTCTTGTTGAATTCTTCCATCTTCCTTGGCTATGTGGCTATATTGTTTTGAGTACTTGGAAATCCATTATACATGCATTTATGTAAAGACTATAGATCTGGCGGAAACTATTCATGATTGAAGCACACCAGTGCTTTTCTTAACCTTACTGTACACATAATTACTTTGAGCCAGTCACAAGTCACCGCTTCTTTAGGTAAATGCAACTTTTATTCAGTAAAATCTCCTGAAATTTCAGTAGCTGGAAGGATCACCAATACAGAAAAACAATGCATTTTTAAACTGAGCTTTTCTTCAGGTCATATCATGTGACAAACCCACTTATCTGAATATTCTGTCAAATATATTAGACTAAATTAAAAAAAAACTTCATGGATAACATACTGAAATTCACTTTTAGAAACTGGTTGCACCAAATTCCATATCTATTGTGATTTAAAATTGAATTGTAATCCATTTTCTTCTGCAATGTCCACCAAGTCTTCAGATAAGATTAAAAATGTTTCACTTTTCTAATCATTAATATATAAACAAGTAGATAAATTCTAGAAGATTTGGATCCAACAGTGGCATGAACTTTATACAGTTGATAAAAGTCATTCATTGAGAACAGTTTTGAAAGTGCCATGTATTACACGAAGTAAAGCATGTGTTAGTTTTTCTATGTTAGATTTAATGGTAAATATAAGAAGTCTATTTTCTTCAACAGTCAAATCGCTAACAAAGAATAGTTGACCACTTAATGTGTTTTATAATACTGGAGGAACCTCTATATAAAAAAGGGTCTTTGGTCCAGGACATCTCTAGCTTGTCAGTTCTTTTTATACCTTGTTGAAGGATATTTTTTGAAGACAAGGATGGCTACATGAAAAAAATGCAGAAGTAATCCATGACTGAATAATTTGGCAGGGAAAATTCCTTGTCTATTTTGACTGTTTTATTTCTTTTCTAAATCTTTTTTTTTTTTTTTTTTTGTACTGGGGATTGAACTCAGGGCCTCATGCTTGCGAGGCAAGCACTCTAACCACTGAGCTAAATCCCTGAGTGGTGGTGGTCCACAAATTTTGTAAGCATATGCTATCCAGTTGAAAGTCTAGTTATTGCTCGGCCTTTGTGATTAAGCTATTTTCTGTTTTTTGTAGCACCAGTAACAATTAGCTTTTAAACTTGCACATTTCACCATGAAGTATTTGTTCTGTCTAATAATATGCAACTATCCTGCATAAAACTAAAATGCACTAATTCTATTGCTCTTATGTAGCCTTTTTAAAAGTAGGAATTGCTACTTTTGGAATTTGGGCTTTTAGTATTTGACAGTTGGGATTTCAGTATTTCAGAATTGTAATTTGGGAGATTTTACACTTTTTGGAATTTTGATCTTTTGGGATTCCAACATTCAGGATTATGATGTCCCAGATTATGTCTTTGGGGATTGTGATTATCACCAAATTTAAATTTATCCCCAGGTAAAAATACCTGGGCAGGTAATTTTATTTTGGAAGTAATCATTTCTAACTGCTAAATTAAAATTTGTGTCTAAACAGATACAACCATTGTCTGAAAGCCTGTAAGAGCCCAAAATCCCCCAAATCAGGGGAGGTTAAAGCCAAACTGAAAGAACGAGTTCCTCAGTGGCTCCAGTAGCAACAGGAGCAGTTCAAGTGGAAATGAGAGGGGTCTACCAGCGGAGGAACTGACCACAGAGAGAACTCTGGTGAGTCGGCTTTAAATTATTCCTAGTCTCAAAAGTCCAGGCAAATACTAAGTACATGTTAAGTATGCATTTTAAAAATACTCTTGACCATAGTGCTAATACCTACTAACTTAGATGTTGTCAAAGCAAAATTCTCTATTTTCATTGTCAGAAAGAAGTTATATCTTTTAATTTTTTCTTATGATGTGGCATATTAGTACTTCTCCTTTATTGATTTTCATCCCATTCCTGGCTCTAACTCTGACCAGTATTCCAATTACTTCCAAATATGTATCACTAATACTAAATTCCAGAATTTGCCCTTTCTGTGTTACTCTTGTTGTACCCTTCCTCTGTTTCATCTACCTCTACATATCTCAAACTTTTGCATTTCAGTAAAGTTACCGCCATACTTCCGGTTGCCGAATCCCAAAATATCTAGAATTTGGTACTCTCCACTCAAAGATTTTCCCTCACTCTTCTTTCTTACCACACTACATTTCTACCAACATAATGGAGACCAATCTCTCTAGTACCAAATCTCTCCCTTAGTCCAATGAATGCAGCTGCCTTCTGAGAAGTCTCCTGCCCACTGTTGTCTCCTGGTCATGCACTCTTCACGAGTAGCCAGGGACCTTTTCAAAATGTCAAAGTGATATGATACTCTCTTGCTTAAATTTATCCAATGACCTTCTAAAACTTTTATAATAAAATCCAGTTTCCTTACCATGACCTAAGGTTATAAGTAGTTACTATATATTTCTTCTTCTCTTCCCTCCTGGGTCACCACCCTAAACCAAACGTGCTGTATATTCCAACATGTATTAATTTTCTTTGCTGTCTTACAAACTGCTACAAATTTCACAAGCTAGAGCAGCACCTGTTGTCTCATAGTCTCTGTGAGAATAAGTTTAGGGAGATCTCTACTCAGTGTCTCACAAACCTGCAGCCAAGTGGTTCACCAGGCTTGGGCTCTCATCTGGAGGCTCAAGAAGGAAAGAATCTTTTCTCCCTTTACCGTGCCGTTGGAAGCATTCAGTCTCTCGTGGATATAGGATTCGCAGAAGCTGGCTTTCTCGAAGCCAACATGTTATGATTTATGTATAGATATCCTCCAAAGCTTCCTGAGCTCATAAGTGGGGTTTGGGGGAGGTCACTGGGTCATGGGGGTGTGATACTCATCGGTGGATTAATCTGCTGATGAGTTTATAGCTAAACGTGACATTGGGAGATGTCGCCTGGTCAGAGGAGGTGGCTCGCTGGGAGCATAGCCTGGAAGGGTGTATGTCCCTCTGTCCATCCTTGAACTTTCCCTGTCTCTCTCTCTCTGTGTTTCTGTCTCTCTCCTTCCTTCTGCCATACCATAGGCTGTTTCTCCTCTGCCGTGCTCCTTCTCCATGCTGCCCTTAGAACCAGTGAGCTTTGACCTGAAACTTCTACAAACTGTGAGCCAAAATAAATCTTGCCTCCTTAGAGCTGTGGGTATCGGGCATTGTGTCTCAGCAGCGAGAGAATGTATCTGCTGAGACACAATGCCTGATACCCTGTCCTGTGGTGACTTCTCCTTTCCATAACTTTAGGGTTCAGGCCAAAGTTACTTTCATATGACAGCCTTTTCTCACTATGCAATCTATTTACATTTTTCCCTTTTTTCTGCTTTTTCTTTCCTTTTTCCCTTCCTTCCTTTCCATTTTGCAATCTAAACAGACATCTCCAAGTGCATGTTTGAGTGTGTGTGTATGTACACACACATGACTTGAATCATACCATGTTGCTTATTTTATTCATAGCCTTGAAATTTTGTTTGCATATTATTTATCTGCTCCCTCATGTGACTGTAATAGTCAAACACTCAAGTATCTTGTTTAGCTTTGTAGTTTCAGCATACAGAAATGGTATGCAAATTAAAGGAATATTCTAATAGTTTATAGTTTACAATTTTTCTTGGGGTAAAGCATGAGAGAATGATGAAATTCCTACCCAAAGTTTTAAAAGAATGTATCAAAATCTTATTCTAAAAATCAATCTGTTAATGTGACCAGCAATGAGTAAAATATAGTATTTGGAAGACTGAGGCCTTAATTAAAATTTATAATTATTTATACCTTCTTATTGTAAAAGAATTATAAAGAAAAAAACAGAATTTGTAAAATTTTTACTGCCACCATAGTAATTACATTCTTAAACGTATAGTAACCTATTTATATGAGGATTAAATTATGGAATGGGAAAAAAAGAAGCAACAAGATATATCACATACAGGTACAAATCCCCTATGATGAATGTTATCACTATATACATCTAAAATGTACCAATAAAATAAAAAAAATTTTTTTAAAGTTATGCATGTATACATGGTGGGTTATGTATGTATATATGGTGGTAGGTCACTTTGTGAATTTTGCAGGCTCAAATCACAAAACATCATATTAATTTAAATATGTCTTTTAAAGTTCCTATGTCTTTTAAAGTTAGGGAAGTAGACAAATTAAATGGCTGTAACATTCCTTGATTCCTTGAAGTAGCAGAGATCCTGGAGTAGGCTGCTCTCTAGAATTTTATGGAAAGGCAGTAATGGGTTGGAAACAGCAGCTCCACATGACTTGTTTACAGCTTTGGAGATTTAAAGACAAATATTTACCAGTTCACCAAGAAGGAATCAGGAAGAAGGAACTGATTTTCATAAATCAAATTTCTGAGAAGACTGATTTGCATACCAGATTGTCAATTTATATTAAAATCTGTATTTAATGAGGCAAAAAATCCTGACTACCTAATTCAGGACCTAACCATCTGTAGATCCAAAAGTTTACCAGTGAGCATCGAATTAGGAAGGAGTAAGATAGCCTTGAAACATACATGACTGGTCTGTGGGCACCTGCAGAGTTGCATTACCCTAGTGGTGTCTGACTAGGTAGCTGGCTAGGTGACTGAATTTGGCTTGTGGAGTCCACCCCAGCTTCTCTGCACTGCTAAAGGATGCTTAGCAGTCTTCCTCACCCTCTGCCTTCTGTTCTTTTTAGCAACCATGACGTTGTCTATTCTAGGCAATTTATGTTAGTGAAACTGGTTATAGACTCAGTGTTCCAAAAATACAACCAGGTCTCCGTAACCCCAAGTCCTCAGAGGCATTCCATACAAGGGACTGTTTTTACAGATGCTTAATCTTTCTTATCGTAATTGATTTCTGCTTTTTAAATAATTTTTAAACGTGATTTTTACAACTCTCAGTGTCATTTCAAACCCTCTTCCTTTCCCTGTTGATATGCCCTCCTTGGCACTTACAGCTTCTGTGATGTGATTATATGCGTTGCTTTTTATTGTATTAAATAATCATCTGCTCAGCTAGTTTTAGTGGGATTAATGGGGAAATCTTGGAGAGTATTTTTATTATACATTTTATCAATATTTTAGAAGAATAAGGTGTTGGAAAACATCTGCAGTTTTCTATTGCAACTTTCAACTTTCTCTCTGGAACAGAAAGTGTTGAAGGGGATAATAGAAACACTGAAATAAATATATTGAATGTCGAGTTTCCTGAAAATATTTTATTCTCCCTTCAGTGTGTTGTTGGATGAGCAAAAATATGACATAGATGTGCTCATCTAGAATTTGTGTTTTAATGACTTGCATGATGAGCTGTATCTGCTGAGGGTTGCTTGTAATGGTAGCTTGTTTCATCTTCCAGGGCACTACTGTCTCCATCTCTCCATCTCTGCATTTAAAAAGTGGAGATGTGATATGGAGAATTTTTGAGATTTATTATATATTTCAAGTGAGACAGTCATTTTTTCTCTAATATTAGGAAACCAGTAGAAATCACCAACCAAACAAGATTCTGTTTATATAAAAATGTGCCTTCTATGAATTTTGCCCAAAATTAAGTACATAAAATAAGTCCATTTTATTTGTTGAAAGTTCTTTTTTCAATTTTTGAAATTTTACTTTAATGGTACATTTTAGATGTACATAGTGATAACGTTCATCATAGGGGATTTGTACCTGTACATGATATATCTTGTTGCTTCTTTTTTTTCCCCATTCCCCTCCCCTTACCCCCTCCTACCTCCCTATTTACAAAAGCTTTGTTTCCATTTCTTTCTTCCTTTTCTTAGTTCTCTTGTCCCTCTGTTCCTTTCCCCCTCCCTCGTTCCCTTTCCCATTTGGACATTTTCTTCCCTTTCCCAATACGATACATTTTAGTCTTTATATACACTTCAGTTTCTCACACCAGAGAAAATGTAGACTGGTGCAACCACTACGGAAATCAGTGTGGAGATTCCTCAGGGAACTAGCACTAGAGATTCCATTTGACCCAGCTATTCCACTTCTTGGTATCTTCCCAAAAGAATTAAAAGCATCATACCGCAGCGATGTATGCACACCCATGTTTTATAGCAGCACAGTTTGTAATAGCTAAATTTTGGAAACAACCCAAATGCCCATCAACAGCAGAATGGATAAAGAAAATGTGGGGTTTTTTTGTACAATGAAGTACTAATCTGCCATAAAGAATGATAAGCTTGAGATATTCCTAGGTAAATGTTGAAAGTTCTTATTCAGTTAAAACAGCCTAGTGAGATATGCTTCTGCACCTCTAAAGGTGCCTTTTTTTCTACAAAATTTTCCACCATCCTGAAAGCAATTTCTAGATAAACTGTAAAATACTGTTATTCCAGCTGTTGGGTTTGGCAAGAAGTGAAACTAAGCAACAAGAAAGGCACTTCAGCACTTTTAAAAGTCATTAAGGAGAAGCAATAATAATTCCAGTGTTGGAAGTTGGGCTGAGCAGGCTGCAGAAACCACATTTTCCTTTCTGGAAAGAGAAATAAGTTAGTGAAATATACCGTGGTGAAAAGAAAATTCGAAGATATGAGCATCACATTATTGATGTGAAGGTAAAGGACAATTTGGGTGGTGTTATGGTTTGTGTCTAGATGTCCCCCCAAAGCCTCATGTGGTAAGAGATAGCTGGATCTAGAGTGTGTGATTACTAAATTGATCCACTGATCGGTTTGGCATCATTCTGCTGGGATCAAGGATGTGAGACTGAGATTGGGGGTGGGAGTGCGGGCCGCCCTGGAGACAGGTAGCCTAGATAAAAGATACAGGAAGAGGCTAATTAGCTGCTTGTTTGCATTGCTTATTTGCATACATTCCTTGCATTTCCTCACTTTGCTTTGCTGCCGGTCGGCTGCCGGTCTGCCCTGCCGGGCCGCCCTGCCTCGGACCCAGCGGACTATAGACTGAAACCCCTGCAGACTGTGAGCTAATAAACCTTTCTTCCCCTAACTTTGGGTGTCGGGTATTCTGTCCCAACAACGAGAGAAAAGTAACTAAAACAGGTGGGTATTAAATTTTCAATAAAAAATACAGTTTGCAAATCAAATTGATTGGGTGTCAGTAGCTGGTACCCAATCAGATAGTTAGGAGACTGTATCATTGATAAGAGACCACTTATCTTCAAGTGGACCCTTTACATCTGTGGGACGTAAGTACTCACAGTAACAGAGCATGATGAATGGCAGCAAGGATTTTGGATGCTGAATGTCAGAATAAATCCAGCTTTGTGGCTTTTTATCTAGGGAAGCTGAAGCAATACAACAAATCTGGGTAGATGATGCAAACCTACAGGTAACTCCCCAAAGCAGGGTAGGGGAGGTGTCTTAGACTTCGAGTAGGTTTGGGAAAGACATAGAAGAGTTCTTAAGCCAAATGTGGCCTTAAGAAGATGGTAGTATTTCTCAGAAATCAGTTGGCATTAGTAATCCTTCTGCACATAGCCACTGACTGAACACACTCTATAGGAGGCATAGAAGCCACAATTTTTAAAACACAGTACCTGAGATGCTCAGTTAATTGCAATCCCTATAGTTAGCTGTCTATGGAGTATATTTTTCCTGGTCAATGCAACAGATCATAGTTCCTCAATTATCTGATTATCTCAGAAAAATTAAAGATACTACTGCTAAAATTGTTCTTAAAAATCAAGAAGTTATTTTTTTAACACTTTTGTTTGTAATATTCAAAATTCTTCCTTCTTTGTTAGGTTATTGCTTTGTCTAAATATGTCCCACGAAATTTGTATGTTAAAACTTAAATCACCAGTGTGATAGTATTAAGTGTGGGCCCTTACGAGGTGAGTAAGTCATAAGAGTGGTGCTCAAAGGTTTGAAGGAGTGGGCTCATATCTTCCACTCACACACAGTGTTCATCCCTTTCGGAGGACACAGTGACAGGTGCCATCCTGGAAGCCAAGATCGGGTCCTCACCAAACACTGAATGAGCTGGCACCTTTATATTGAACTTCCTGGCCTCCAGAACTGTGAGCGATAGATCTTCATTATTTGTGAATTATTCAATTCTGTGGCATTCATCTTATAAGAACACAAACAGATTAAGAGAATTATTAATAAACTTTCATTGATATTCTATTTTTTTCTTATAACTCCTTATAGTATGTTAAACATTTTAATAAACCTCATGGATCCATAATTATTATAGTAACTAGGAGGATCAAGATAGAGACAGAATCAAAAACAGTCAGTGGTTACTAAACTGGCCCTCATGAGATGGTCCTTTCTGGATGGGCCACTCTAGTCAAAGACTGCCTTCTCTACTTTGCAGGTCTGGAAACTCTATAGCATATAGTGGTCAATCTTAGTAAAGGCTTTAACCTAAAGTAAACAAATTCACACAGATTGACACATAACCCAAAATGCCAGTACCATAACTGAGGGCGAGAATATAAATTCCAGTTAATTTGGTCACACTTTCTATCCAGTTGGAAATTTCTACGTGAAAAAGGAAATTTTACTGATACAATTGCTTATTGAGCATGAGATCAGAGGAAATAAAGTTGATTAAACACAGGTTGATTTAAGAGAAAAGCTTTGGAATCAAGAAGATCAAATTTCTCTGTAGAATGCTCTTGTAAGTAATCAGCTTCACTTTGTTGTGGTATGAACCTGAAATGTCCTTCGAAGTCTCATGTGTTGGAGGCATGTTGAAGTCCCACGAAGTCCCCAAAGCAGCACTGATTAGAGGTGGGGCTTTTAGGAGGTGATTGGATCACGTGTGTGCTAATCTCATCTAAGAATTAATTCATTGATGGATTCATAGCTAAATGGGTTATTGGGAGATGTTAGAAACTCTAGGAGGTGGTCCTGGTTGGGAAAGATGGATCATTGGGAGTGTGACTTTAAGGGTATATCTTGTCCTTGACCCTTTTCTCTCTGACTCTGTTTCCTGGTCACTATGAGATGAGCAGCTCTGCTTCACTACGTACTTCCACCATGATGTTCTACCTTATCACAGCTGGCCCAGAAACAATGGAGCAAAGTGATTATGGACTGAAACCCCTGAAATCATGAGCCAAAATGAATCTTACTTCTTTTAAATTGATATACTTCAGTACTTTGTCACAACAGTAGAAAGCTGACTAACACACACACATAAAGGACTTGTGGCTTTTAAATTGTTTCAGAGTAATGGTTTTATTTCAATCTTCTTGAGGAACATTCCTAATTCTCCCATGTCCCAACTTTAACCAGTACTGTAAAATCAATATCTACTCTAATTATAATGCTATGATAAATTAATGAATCTGTTATTGTTTTCATGGTCTTGATTGGAGCTTAAGTTTGTATATTGCTATATTGTTTGGGGCTGGGCTCATCTTCCACAACTTTCTATCCTGTGAAAAACAAACTATGGTTTTTTGGCATTCTATTTGCTTCGGTATCCCTGGCATATCTCTACTCATTTTTCAAGGCTCAAAAATCACATTACAAGCATTCTCCTGTGAAGTTTTCTATGACATCACACTTCCATGCAATCCTGGTCACCTGGATAGTTCGTCCAGGGTAATGGGTGGTGATGTCATCTTTATAGCACTTGTCATTTGGTACTATGCTCCCAGGTCTAGAAAGATCCAAGAAGGAGAGTCTGCCACAATCGTCTGTGCTACATCGGGTTCCACTGGGCTGTTATGCAAACTGGTGGGGTGCAGGTGACTAGTGTGATGTGAATGCCTGGAAAGCCTGAGATTAGTACTGGAAGACACCTGCATCATGAGTTAGAGATCTTACAGAGGAAATTAGAAACACAGAGAGTTAGGGCATATTGAGGAGCAGGGTGGGAAACGGGTTATAAGGGATGATCTAAGATTTGGGCCATTAAGAAAACAAGGTCCAATTCTCTGTTGCTGGTGCAGATGGATCACAGATTTTAAGGGAAAGAAACAGCTTCTCCTTTGTATATCTGTTTTTGCTTCTAGGCTGTGCTTTTACTGAGAACATTACTTACCTTGATATTTTCAGCCTAGCAGAATATCTGATTTATTGAAATAATGAATGGATGGATGGATTTAGACTTTCAAATTCAATGCTTAGCAGTGTTACTCCATTTTTCCTCTGCTATATCTGTTTCAGCTTATATTGATATCTTTATACCTATTAAATTGTTTGCCTGTGAGACTCTACTGGAAGTTATAGTGGAATTTTACTGAATGTGACATTTGTCATCTTTTATAACAGTCTTTGAGAAATATCATTATATTCTATATTGTGTTCATGAATTTATAATTCCCCTTGCATATACACGGTTAACAGATTTTTGTCCTTGGAAAATGAGAAGTTTCATTTCTGAGTTACATTGGAAAAATATTAACGTGTCTCTTAATATCTTAGGATGACATTTGTGTAGGTCTAAGTAACTGGATGAATATTTATATATGTATGTGCTTTTTACCATATTGCTACAGTTTGAATCCTCAATGTCCCTGAAAGCCCATATATGGAAGACTTGCTCATCAGCCTGTGGTGCTATTGAGGGGTTGTGGAAACTTCAGGAGATGGAGTCTAGTGAGAGGAATGTAGGTCCTTGGAGATGTGCCTTAAAGGGGATCATGGACCCATGACCCTTTCCTGTCTCTATTTGTTTCCTGGTCATGATGAGGCGATTAGACCTTCTTTGCCTGTGCTCTTCCATAATGTACTGTGTCACCACTATCTCAAAACAATGGGACCAAGCTGTCACAGACTGAAGCCTCTGAAACCATGAGCCAGAATAAATGTTTCCTTCTTATATGTTGATTTATTTCAGGTATTTGTCATAGCAATGGAGAGCTGACTAACACATATGTACACACACAATTAAGATTTAAAATATTTGGGCAACTATTAGAAACATATTATTGTGTGGAAATTTGTTTCCACTTGTAGAAAACAGTGCCATTGTAGTTTCATTCATTGTGTGGAAGCATACATTAAAGTATATTAGAATGTTCAAATTCAAATGGAAATCATTTCCTGGACAACTTCCAAGTGTACTCTGCCTTAGCATTTGTGTGTCTGAGAAGAGTACTCTTAGACCACTATTTCTCCCTTGCCAGCTGCCTTTCATTTTACAAAGTCCCACCAAATGCCCAGTTAAAAAAGCTATTTGCTGATTTTATTTGATTGGATCTTAAAAGCTGTTTTTATAAATTCTTAATTGCAAAACATTTAGGACAATTATAAGAGTGCTATACATATTTGTAAAATCTATTGAAGTCTTTCCATTCTAAATTTAGCCAAAAAATTATTACTTGCAAACATCAATAAGCAAATGGTTTTTTTGTTTTACGTTAGACTAACTAGTTTAGTGTATTATTTACTTAAGATCAATAAATATTGACTCAATTTCTCCATCTGATTTAATATAAAAATACATGTTTGAACCTCAAAAATATTTTATATTTTTAACCAGATCAAGAACATACCACTATGCATACATGACACTATACATAAAATATTCGACCCCAATTTTTAAAACTAATTTTATTAAATCTCTAGGTAAAAAAAGAAAAAAATAGTTTAAAAAACTTCTATGTAACCATATAAAAATTAATGTAATTGTTATATATGCTCTTTAATGCAATTTCTTAAGAGAATCTTAGAAATTTCAACTATTTATAGAGTATAATTCTGTAGAATGTTTGGTATAATTGACATTATCTGTAATTAATTACCAATTTGTGTTTTAATTAAATTTTATTTAATTTGTATTATATTCTCTTAATTTTTACATAAATTACTATTCTTTTGTTATAAGTAGTAAAAGTTAACTCTGGCTATGTCTTAGTACTTTTCTTGTTGTGAAGACAAAATACCCAACACCCAAAGTTAAAGGAGGAAAGGTTTATTTTGTCTCACCATTTGTAGAGGTTTTAGTCCATAGATGGCTGGCTCCAAGGCAGGGTGGCATGGCAGAGGGGCATTGCAGAGAAGAAATGATTCATGGAAGGCAGAAGGCAGCAAAGCAGTGCAGTAGCAAAGAAACAGCAGCCTGCCTGCCTTCTTTCTGTCCCTTTATATTGATCCAGTCATCTCCCCTTTAGGTGGTGCCACCCACACCCAAGGTGGGCCTTCTCATTATCCACACCCAGAACTATGCCAAACCAATCAGTGGACTAATTAAGTAATCACACACCCTTAATCCCAGCATCACACACCCTAGATCTAGCTGCTTCTGAAAAGCCCTACCTATGACCACATGAGGGTTTGGGGGGGCATCTAGGGCATCTAGACACAAACTATAAAAGGCTAGCTTTAGAAAAGTTTGTTTATTGAAATAAATAATATCAAGGGCTCTTAAAATCACTGTGAAGCTGGAGAAACAGATTTGAAAGGGGCAGATAAAAAGGACGATCTAAAAATATGGTAGAAGTTTAAATTTAAAAATTATTACAGTAAAAGACATATTAACAATAAACATGTTTATCCTGTTGTTTTTGCCACTATCTGAAGCAGTTCTGGAAGTCCTCTTTTGTCAGTATTTTTATGAGGTATGACCAGAAAATATGAACACTGCTGCTGAGTGTCATCCAGTGGAAAGGCAGGCTATTAAATATAATATGGTATGTCCTCACCCACATTCTTCAGCAGATCTGGCACCATGTAAATTCTGGCTCTTTGCCAAAGTCAAAAAGACCATGGAAGGTAAACATTTTTAATCCATTCAGGACACCACAGCAACCACAACACTGCAACTAAAGGTACTCACGAAATGGACTTCCAGAACTGCTTCGGAAAGTGGCAAGAATGATGAAATAAATGTGCTCAAAGGAAGAGAAGTATTTTGAGGGGGACTGATGGTGTGGTGATATATCTTTTAATGTAACACAGTGTTTAAAATTTAACACACACAGTATTTTTTACCACATCAGGTAGCAGGGCAGATCCTGAGGCCAGAAAATAAGAACTGCAATAATTATCTCATGACAGGATACAGGTGCAGAATCCTATCTGTTTTTAAAATCTAAAAATAAACGAACAAATATTTTGATTGGATGGGAAATTTTCAATGATTTGTCTTCCACATTGGAGTGGCTAACTATTTAAATACGACCTCTTAAAAAAGATTTCACTAATATAAAAGAATCCTGCATCTTTGTAAGATGTACCTTTTTTTTTGACATGTGTATTTGTAGTACCAAGGAGTGCAAGGTGCCTGCTATTTCTTGCTCTCTAGATTTACTAGAATATCTATCTATCAATGCAGTGATCCAGCATGATAGTTTATGGGATAGTGAGATAATTAAGGTCTCTGTGGACTAAATTGCATGATAATAGAGTTGAGATTACTGAGTTGGAAAATAAAACTATACTGTTATCCCTGCTAGGTAAAAGTAAAGTGCTTCTTTTTCTCCCTATTTATTGAAATAGAGAGAGAACACCAGTAAGTACTGCATGCCACATTACCCCAGCAGAAAATCATTACCCTAGCATGAATAGCAGCACAGAATATATATATTGTTTTTTCTTCAGCTAACCAAGAGATTAAATGGGAATATACCAGGAATTATTACCCCTATATTTTCCAATTCTGAAATTCCCCCAGAAATAGTATGACTTTTGATTTACTACTTTGGAAAGAAAGTGTGTGGTTAGCTTGCTTTTGAACCAAGGTAGGTCTGAGTTTATCTCCAGGGATGACTCGTCAAAACAGGAGTTAGATGTGCTAGCTAGTCGTATAATGCTGGCTTGGTCTGTTTTCTGTTTATTTTGTAATGGGAAGAAGTTTATTTGTCTTACGGTTCTGGAGGCTGGAAGTCCAAGATTTGGCAGAAAGAGCTGGCAAGAGTCTTGTGTTGTATCAGAACATGGAAAAAGAAAAGCAGAAGACAAGCAGGAAGAGAAGAAACAGGAAGGGCAGTCTTACCTTATTTCAATCACTTTCCTAGTAAGTTTTTGTTTTGTTTTGGTTTTTTTGAGGCAGGGTCTCGCTATATAGTTCAGGCGGGCCTTGAACTCGCAGCAATCCTCCTACCTCAGCCTCCGGCGTTCTGACATTGTAGAGGTGCACCACCACACCCAGCCACTTTCCCAGGAAGTAATCCAGACCAGCAAGAAAGGCATTCATTCCTCTTAATGACCTCATTACCTCTACAAGGCCCCACATCCCAACATCATCGCAATAGCAGTCAGATTTTACTATGAATTTTTGGAGAGGACGAACAATATTCCAACTATAGCAGGCATTTAATGTCTGAAACTCTCCTGAACGCACTCTGTACTATCTTGTCTACATTTTTTATTAAAAGTATATTGATTGGTAATCTGTACCTGGTTAGCCAGTTACATGGGTATTTTTGTCTGTGAAATCAGTGTAGCATGAAAGACAATTTCGGAAACTTTTGTTCTGGAGATGAAATGCATCCTGTGCAATTTGGGAAGATCAAGGTCCAACCTGAAATTACCTTATTTTTCCTCATCTCTGGCTCTGTGTATCCTTTGCCTAAATCTTTCAGAGTAAACTTTATTATACTCTAATGAATACTTTCAATTATTTAACTCAGTGCAATTGCTATATGGAGGGAGATTCTCGAGGGCTTCTTCTTGTCCTCCTATAGTAACCTTTATTCCATAGGATAAGTAGCCGCTAAAAATGATATCGTTTTTCTGCAGCAGTCAGCAAAATTCAGGGAAATTCACCATAGGATGAGTTCAGGATGTACTAAGTCTATTTTAGAATTTTTTAAAAATTCTGTCACTTAATATCTAATAGTAAAGATATTTTGAATCTCTAGAAATTAGCATTAGCTCCGAGTTAGTGTCTACTGTTTAATGATCAAAAAATTTTTAATGCACTCCTTTCCCCATTGCAATTTCCTGATTAAATACTACAGTTACCTTAGAGAAAGAATATGGAAAAGAGTCCGAGTATGTACTTGTGTTATTTCTGGATTCTAGGACACAGAACTTTCATTCAAGGGGTTGTGAGTCTAGTCTTAGAATATGGTAAGACCAGCACTATTTTCTCTTGTAGAATTCCACCCAACCCTTTTTTTTTTTTTAAACCAAATTCAGGATATTTTTCTCCTGTTCTCATGCAAATAAAATTCTCAGCAAATGACTTACCCTTATTTCAATTCCTTGCAATGTCATGACCAATCAAACAGAGTCAGAGATTTCCTTACGTCATGCCATTCTAATTAAGGGCATGACTGTGTATTATTGAAAATACACATATTCTCCTGCTGAGCTTTAATGATCTGGCTTCTCTTATGTAGTAATACTGAGCATCTCCTTCGAAGTCATGGTGCCACTTTTGTTATAACACTTCCCCTAGTCACTCTTAACCACTGAAGGAAGTTAGCAAAAGACTTGCAAAAGCTGATACTTTCCTCTGTAGATCTCAAAACCTTGGCGAAGGGAACTATCGAGACGTTCTTAAGAAACATAGTTAGGAAGTGATTCATTTATGATATATGTACTCTCACATTCCTGCTCTGAAAGGCCGTGAATTTCTTCCTTTAAATTAAGCCATGTTTCAAATAATTTACTTTCCAGTTTGCCAATTTCCATTTATCAAGCCAAGAAAATGTTAAATAAGATGCACTCAATCACCTAAAATAGCATATAGTATCTAGATTCTCTGGGAAATATGCCCATTTGGCAAATTTAATTTTTTTAACATCGCGTTCCATCCTTTTTGTTGAAGAACTCCCAAAGTCCATTTTCAGGAAAAAACAATGTCCCTAGAGTTTTGCCGACACAAACTAACAGTGTGTGTGTGTGTGTGTGTGTGTGTGTGTGTGTGTGTGTGTTTGTGTACACAGCTTTCTCATAGTTTAACTTTTTTTTTTGTCCCCCAGGACATAATAAAATACCCTTCTGTTTACAGATCTGAATATGATGAGGGTTTGGTAAGAAACAATAGATTGTTTTCTTAAAGAAAACAATGCCAGGCAGAGAATAAGAATATCTTTATGTAAGGAATCAACAAATACATGAGACAAAGGAAAAAAAAAATTTTCTAAGCAAAAGCGCCTCCTCAATAGAAGAGGTTTAAAGGGACTAAAGATGTTAAGCTGCTCACACCCCCTGAATATGCCCAGAGAGCTCCGTTTCTATTGTTAAATTGCTACTCTTTTTCTGATGAGTGCTCTAACACTTACGTATCAGATCTGCCAGGGCTGAAGAATCAGTTCTTGCTGTGATTAAGTCACTTGATATTTTTCAGGGTGGTTATACAAAGATTCTGGGTTACATTCTATGTTTTAAAAAGAAGAATTTATTATTTTGAGTTTGTCATTCTCTCGTTTAAATTATGCAGTGTTACTAAAAACATGTATTCAATCCCCAAAGCTTGAACTGTTCACTGTTTCATGGTGATCTTTGAGGGTAGCTCTCTGGTCTGTTAGAATTTTATCAGTAACACACAATTACTTACAAATAACATGAGTTGATAATTACTAGCTGTTCCATCCAAAGTTGTTACAATTTGTTGTGCTTCCTTAAAACAGCAAAAACCAGCTTCCTTATTTTATTACTCTAACTTTGTTACTCCACTCAATGTAGATGACCAATGCCCAGGATCTTATTGCTCCCTAAAGAGCCTTGGCCCACAGCGCAGCCTCTGGTACCAGCATCTTTATCAGTTAGAACTTAATCTCAAGCAACAGAATTTTACTAAAGCCAATTCAGACTGAAGGAAACAGACAAAGGTCTGAACAACTGAGTTCAAGAACTGGCAAGAATCAATGTGGATTCTGAAGTTAAGAGTGGCACAAACCACAGCAATGATTTCATGGCAGGAATAATTTTAATAGGAAACTACTTATGGTATAGAATAAATGCCAAACATTTTGGGGCTGTTTTGCTATTTAAAATCCAAATTCCAAGGTAGTTACCTGAAGCAGCTCTATCTTCTGACACATTCTTATTTCTTGGCTCTAGGAATTTAGGACGCTAATACTGGAATAGGAAATAGATGCGTAACAGCCAATGCACATTTAAATAAATTAATCTGATATAAATTTATAGGAAATTAGTTAACTTATCTGTTATAAATCGAAGCTATTTCATGACTAGGCTATTACGAGCTAATGAGCATTCTTTTTATTTTCTGGTGTCACTGAGGATTGAATTTAGAGAAGCTCTATCACTGAGTTACATTCAAACACCCCTCCACTCCCCTCTTTTTTTTTTTTTTGAGACAGTCTAGCTAAGTTTCCCAGATTGGTCTCAAACTTGAGATCCTTCTGCCTCAGCCTCCCAAGTAGCTGGAATTATACTCATGCACAGCCATGCCTGTCATTTTCACTACATTTTCTATTTCTGTTTTATATTTTCTTTTCTTTTTTCTGCCTCTTAATTTTTCCTCTGTCTTACTTTAGAATTCCTTTCCTAAGAAAGATTTAGAGCCTGACAAATGGAGCACCTGTTTATCTCCCTTCCCTTTCAACATGCCAGTAAAATAGGAATTTATAAGTATCATAAACAAACATAATAATAATCATGATGAAAATAAGATGGGAAATGTCTGTCTATGGGAGAGAGATTTTAAAGGTTTTGTGAAGATGAACTACAAGGCAGCAGGTTGACAAATGAAATAGATAAAGGAAACCACAGCATTGAGGGTATAAAGGACGATTTCTTAATATAAGCTTGGAGTTATTGCTCAGCATCTACAGGTAAAGTAGAACTAAGTAATTTTTGAGGTACTAAAAATAAGGGGAAAATTGGATCTGAGCACCATGCAAATTAGGTTTGAATTTTCTGCACCCCCTTTGACCACCTCATCCCTAGGCATAGAACAGGGATGAGAACCTTAAACATGAGCACAACTTCTTTGTGAAGATATTAAATGAACTGTCAGAAAAATACTTGGGCTGCAGGTTGGTACCTGAGGGTTGAGCTCACTCTTTCTTTCTTTCTTTCTTTCTTTCTTTCTTTCTTTCTTTCTTTCTTTCTTTCTTTCTTTCTTTCTTTCTTTCTTTCTTTTAAAGCAAGAACACGTATTGGTACATTTTACATACAATGGTCACATTCATCACATTTATTTTGTGCCTGTACATGATGCATCTTGGTTCTCCCCCCTCTTCCCCACCCCTCCCTTCTGTTCCCTCCCTCTCTATTTACAGCAGGTTTATTCATAATTTTCCATATTTTCCCATTCCCTTTTCTTTCCCTTGTTGCCCTTCTGCTTTTCCCCTTCTTTCTTTCTAGTACTCCTCTCCTTTGTATATTATCTTCCTTTTATATAATATCTATTACACCTCTTTGTCCTTATTTACAGTTATGGTTTCTCATATCAGAGAAACAATTCGATGTGTACTCATGAGTGTCTGATTTATTTCACTTAAAAGTATGTTCTCAAGGAACATCCATTTATATACGAATGACTGTAGTTTATCCTTTTTATGGCTGTGTAGTACTCCATTGTGTAGAAAAACCACATTTTCTTTAGCCATTCATTGGTTGTTGGGCATTTAGGTTGTTTCCAAGACTTAGCTATTACAAACTGTGTTGCTATGAACATGGTGGTGCATACATCCCTGTGGTATGACGATTTTAATTCTTCTGGGAAGATCGCCAGTAGGGGAATAGCTGGGTCAAATGGAACCTCCAGTTGTAGTTTTTTGAGGAATCTCCATATTGATTTCCACAGTGGTTGGACCAGTCTACACTCCCACCATCAGTGGAGGAGTGTTCCTTTTTCCCCACAGCCCCGCCAGCATTTGTTATTGGTTGATTTTTCCATATACGCGGTTCTTTCTGGAGTGAGGTGGAATCTTAACGTTGTTTTGATTTGCATCTCTCGAATGACTAGTGATGTTGAACATTTCCTCATATATTTATTTGCCATTTTTATTTCTTTGCCTGAGAAATGTTTATTCATTTCAGTTGCCCTTTTTTGGATTGGGTCTTTAAATTTGGGAGGTTTAATTTTTTTGAGTTCTTTGTATATTCTAGATGTTAGACCTTTGTC